>JAJIBD010025860.1:0-69649 GCA_021461705.1 Cryptotis parvus | reverse complement strand
GCAGAAACTAGCTTTCCCGTTGAACCCCCTGCATTCCATGGAACATGGCAACCTGACCCAAGTCCACCATCCCAAAGGAGCCTCGGAGGAGCCCAGAGAAACCCCCCACACCTTGCTGGCAGCGATCTTCACAATCCACACTCTGCAGCAGGTAAGATCTCCACCCAGCGATGAATCCAGTCTCCAGCCTGCAGATTAATCCAGTCTCCAGCCTGCAGATTAATCCAGTCTCCAGCCTGGCTTGTCAGAAACCCAGCCTACAAGGACCCACAACACAGAGACCCGCCTTTCAGAGGGAGAGTATTTCAAGCCCAGGAATGCTTGAGCCTAAGACACAGGTAGACCCGGCAGAGCAGAAACCAGCTTTCTCCGCTTTGGCGCAGCCGCTGCGCTGGAAACGTGATTTTCCTCTAAATTACCGTAACTATTCTACCCACCCTCTGAGAGCCCCACAAAGTAATGAGAATATAGTGCCCGCATGGCAGAGCCTGGCAAGCTGTCTGATGCGTGTTCAATATGCCAAATCCAGTAACAGAAATGTTTATTTTCTTGACCCCAAAGAGCTCTTAATAAGGCAACAGTAAGAAAGGCAAACAAGCAGTGCCTGATAAAATTTCATGGCCATCCGAGGCTGCCAAAACAAAGGACTAAAATGATTGTCTGTACTTTCAATGCACATACGCTGGCATCGGAAGCATGTATTGAGGATCTGATGCTGCAAGCACAAAAGATCAAGTACGACATCATTGGTCTGACTGAGACGAGGAGGCGCCAATTTCATAATGCTGTATTTGACACCAGAGAAGAATTGTTCCTTGGAACATGCGACTTAAAGAGGCATCGGTGGCGTTGGTGTCCTTGTCAACACGAACATGGCCATCAACATTGATTCATTTGAATGCCTAACAAACCGAATAGGATGGTTACACTTGAAGAGCTGTGGCCCACTGCCAGCAATTTCTATCTTCATTGTCTACGCACCAACATCCACATACAAAGAAGATGAAATTGAGAAATTCTACATGGAATTGGAGGAGTTCTATAAAAAAGATCACACCTTCTACAAGATCATAGTCGGTGATTTTAATGCCAAGATAGGACCAAGAAGATCAGCTGAAGAACTCCACATCAGGACCCATGGCCCAGAATGGAACGAACAGGGTGAGAGACTATCTGAGTTCATCATGTCCAACCAGACCATTCATGGGAACTCACAGTTCCAGAAAGCTGAAGCAAAACATTGGTCATGGGAATCTCCAGGCGGACAGTTCCACAATGAAAATAGACCACATCATCTTCAATTGACAGTTTTGTCTGACTGATGTTAGCTGTCGTCCCCAAATTCCAAACAGGATCTGACCACGGTCTCCTTCGTGCAAAATTCTACTTCCCGCAACGGGGAGAAAAGGCTGCAAAGTTTAAGAAGAGAACTCCCAGAATGACCACCAACTGGGAACTCTTTGGCACCATTGCAGCAACATGGGAAGATACCACCATTGACGACATTGATGAAGGATACAACCTACTGGTTCAGCACCTCCATGATTGTGCGAAGAATGCAGAGAGAGAGAAAGACACAAAAGGACGCCTGTCTTCAGAAACTCTCGAGCTCATTCGCCAACGTGACAAGGCGCGAGCCTCAGGAGACCAAATGCTAACGTCCAAGCTTGCTAAACGGTGCAGAGAAGCGATAAAAGACCTCAAAGACAGAAGCGCAGAAATACTGGAAGATGCAGCAGAAGCTGGGAAAATCATTCACACCACCCGCCTGTCCTTCACCAACTATAAGACCAAGATGACTGCCCTCCAACGTCCTGATGGATCTATCACATCTTCCAGAAAGGCAATGGAGAAGATTATCCATGACTTCTACTCAAATCTCTTTGATAGCCACATCCACCTGCCCACATACCAAATTCCACAGGATGGATATGTCATTCCCAACGTTCTCCCTTATGAAATCCGACATGCCATCTTGTCGGTAAGGAAGGGAACAGCACCAGGCTCAGACAAAGTCAGACCCGAACACCCTGAAGAATCTGCCTCGGCACTCATCAATACACTAGCTCAGCTCTTCACACGCTAACTTGTCCGAATGCAAGGTGCCCTCCCAATGGAGAATCAGCAGGACAGTTCTACTGTTCAAGAAGGGAGACATTCACGAGATCGGCAACTATCGCCCCATCTGCCTGTTGTTAATCATCTACAAGCTGTTTACATAAGTCATCCTGAACAGGATTAGGAGAACACTAGATGAAGGACAACCATGCAAGCAAGCAGGCTTCAGGAAAGGATTCAGCACAATAGACCATATCCACACAGTAACCAAGCTCATCCAGGTTTGTAGGGAGTACAAGATGCTGCTCTGTCTCACGTTCATTGATTTACAGAAAGCCTTTGATTCTGTGGAGACTGAAGCAGTCATCGAAGCCCTAGCCAAACAGGGGGTTCAAACCCAATACATCAAGATCCTTCGTGAGTTGTACTACAGATTCACCACCAGGATCTCACCATTCTACAAAGAAGTGATCATTAATGTGAAAAGAGGGGTTCGACAGGGTGATACCATTTCACCAAACTCTTCAGCGCCACCCTTGAGAACATCATGCAACAATTAGAATGGGAAGGAATGGGAGTGAAGATAGATGGTCGGCAACTACACCATCTCCGCTTTGCTGATGACATTGTTCTAATAACACCAGACATTAGCCAAGAGGCACAAATGCTGGCTGACTTTGACCGAGAATGTGGAAAGATAGGTCTACTGCTGAATCTAAAGAAAACAATGTTTATGAAGAATGAACTAGTTCCAGAGGCCCCATTCACTCTCAATGGAACAGACATCTCTGAATGCAGCAGTTATGTGTACCTAGGTCGAGAAAACAACATGATGAACGACCTAAAACCTGAGCTGCGCAGGAAGAAGAGAGCAGCATGGAATACCTTCAAAGGCATCGAATAAATAGCTAAAAGGACAAAGAACCTCGGGCTCCGGGCACATCTCTTTGAATCCACCGTTCTCCCTGCATTAACATATGCCTCAGAGACCTGGGCCCTACAAAAGCAGGATGAGAATGCTATTCGGGTCTCCCAGAGAGTAATCGAAAGAGCTATGCTTGGAATATCACGCCTCACTCAAGTGAGAGAAGGAATCCGGAGTTCTGACCTCCGTCACTATTCCAGAATCAGGGACGCTGTCTCGTTTGCCAAGGCATCGAAAATCAGATGGGCTGGACATGTAATGCAATTTGGAGACAACCGCTAGACTAGAGCCATTACCGACTGGATCCCACGAGATGTCAAAAGATCACGTAACCGCCCACCTACAAGATGGTCAGACTTCCTTGTAAAGACCCTGAAAGAACTGTTTGAGGCTCTTCATATTCCTGAATCAACCAGATGCCATTGGGCTACATTGGCACGTGATAGGGTCCATTTGAAATGTTACTGGCGCCCGCTTGAGCAAATCGATGAATAACGGGATTCAAGTGATCAAGTGATGATAAGATTAAAACCCAGTGAAGTGGAAATTAAAAAACAAAAACCCAGTGAAGTAGAAAGAAAAGGAACATTATCATTACTCTAAAAACTATTGATGACAAATCCACAGCTAATATTATACTCAATGGTGAAAAATGGAAATTTTCCCTTCTAAGATCATACACAAATTAAGGATAGACACTTTCTTTTCTTTCTTTTTTTTTTCCTTTTTGGGGGTCACACCCAGCAATGCTCAGGAGTTTCTCCTGGCTCTGCACTCAGGAATTACTCCTGGCAGTGCTCGGGGACCATATAGGATGCCGAGGATGGGCCGGACGTGTGCAAGGCAAACTCCCTACCTGCTGGACTATCGCCCCGGCCCCAAGGATAGACACTTTCAACATCATTATTCAATGTATTATGTATAGATCTAATCAAAAAAAAATCTAATCACATCAATTAAGAAAGTAAAAGAAATAAGGATAGAGATAGTACAAGGGACCTTGCGTGCAGCTGACCCTTGGTTCAATCTCCAGCACCATACATGGTTCCCTGATCACTTGCAGGCGTAACCCCTGACCACAGATTTGGGAGTGATCTGGGCACAGCCTGGTAAGGCCCAGCATTGGGGGATCCAATTGTAAAAAATGAGTAAACTATTACTCCTTGCATATGACATTGCTATATATATTTAAAACTTTTTTTGAAAAACTCCACAAAAGTATTATAAACAACAAATCACTGCTGTGATTTGAGGCTATAAAATCAATATACAAAAATGTGTAGTCTTTCTATAAGCAAATAACAAGCTAGAAGAGAAAAAAATCAACAATCTATTTATAACTGCATCAAAAATAATTATGTACTAGGAACTGACAAACGAGAAAAAAAGACTTACACATCAAAAAAAATTAAGCCATTATTAAAATGCACAGAAAGAGATACTAGGAAATGGAAAAATATTTAATGTTCATGTTATTTGAAAAAATTGGCATTATTAAAATTGCTCTCCTAATGAAAGGGTTACACAAATTCAAGGCAATCCCTATCAAACTTCCAGTAGGATTCTTCAAGCACACAGAACATTATTAAAGTCTATCTGGTACGTACTACACAAAACTTCCCAAATATCCACAGGAATAGTGAGTTTAAAAGATGCACACAGAACATTATTAAAGTCTATCTGGTCGCACTACCACAAAACTTCCCAAATATCCACAGGAATAGTGAGTTTAAAAGATGAGACAGAGCACAGTGCCTGACTTCAAGCTCTATCGTAAAGCTAAAGTCATTTAAAACAGCGAACAAAATAAAAGCAGACACACAGTCAAGAGAACAGTGCTCACATACATGGGCTGTTCGTTTATTACAGAAAAGTCAAGCAGAAGATGGGACAGAACAGTCTTCAACTGGCGGGAAAACTGGATAATCATCTGAAACAATGAAATAGTACGATCACGACACGTCCCCCGCTAATCATCTATTTGCTAGGCGGGCCCAGTAATATCTCAATATGTCCTGTCACGCTGTAGAGCCAAGGGCATCGGCTTGGTACAGGAACATAAGAGCTCAAACCATTATATTAGGTCATGAGAATGATCTAATATAATTGTTACTGCTTTGGCATATCAAATACAACCGAGCAGCTTGCTAGGCTTGCCATGCAGGAGGCATACTTATAAACACCTCCAAATAAAGCCTTTATTAATGAACCGCGTGGCGCTTGCGCGACGGGCTGTGTGGGCTGGTCGGCTGGGTGGAGCTCATGACGGCTGGGCACAGGGAGAGCAAGGAACCGCCTGCCCCAGTCTGAGAGTCTCTGGCCAGCATACCTGGGCGGATTGAGGAAGAAACTGCTCCAGGGTGGGGTGTCGATGATCCGGGCTGTGATGGGCTGGTCGGCTGGGTGGAGTTCTGATGAGAGGGAAGTCCAATGTGGAAAATGGCGGCGCCCATGGGTGGGGGGGGTCGCCTGGCTTGTTGTGAGGTTCTGCCGGGGTGGTGGGCCAGGCTGGAACCCACCAGCCTCCGAGCCTCATGACGGCTGGGCCAGGGAGAGCAAGGAACCGCCGCCCCATGTCCGAGAGTCTGGACCACTACCTGGCGGGTTGAAGAAACTGCTCAGGGTGGGTGTGATGTCGGGCTGTATGGGCTGGTCGGCTGGGTGGAGTTCTGTGAGAGGGGCAGAGCGGTTCTGCTCCCTGGCCGTTCATGAGGCAGTCGGAGGCTGGTGGGTTCCAGCCTTGGCCCACCACCGGCAGAACCTCCAACAAGCAGCGACCCCACCCACCCAGGCGCCGCCATTTTCCACATTGGACTTCCCTCTCATCAGAACTCCACCCAGCCGACCAGCCCATACCCGGTCATCGACACCACCCTGGACAGTTTCTTCAATCCGCCCAGGTATGCTGGTCCAGGAAATAGTACAGATAACTCAAAATGGATTAAAGTCACCGGAATTCATCAAAGAAAACAAAAAGCAAACATTCCATTCAATTGCCCTCAAGGGATCTTCTGTGACTCCTAAATCCTACCTATTTTAAATGTTTACATTTCTCTTATGGTGAAAAAATTGACCAGTTTAGGTTATCTTTTTGCTCCTTCAGGCTGGGGTGTTGTATTATTCTAAAACGGTGTCCATTTCTTGAACGTCATTTTCCAATTAAGCATTCTCAGCACTTTCTAAATTCATCTCACTGAATATGCTGTCATGTACTAGGAGAGAAAAGTTAACCAAAAAAAAAAAGACAATTATATTTCACTTTGATATTTGGGTGTTTATTCAGAAACATAGTTACACTGGAAATCAAATAAATGCATACTTACTACATAAAATTTACATGTACCAAAATATAAACTTTGTTTATCTTGAGCTGTGAGGTGGTAATTAAGGTATCTGGATTTTAAAATGCTATGTCATTTGTTATGGTTTTTTAAAAAAGATTTTTCTTATAATAAGGAAGCTTTTTACTTGGACAATGGTTATAATAAGCAAATATCAGACAACCTTTTTAACAGAATGAACTCAAAGCATCATGTTTATTATCTTAGTTAATAAGTCACACTTGGATGATCCATTATAATGTTAATGGATTTTCTTTTTTTTTTGGCTTTTTTTTGGGGGTAACACCCGGCAAGGGCTCACATGGGCTAACCGCGTGCAAGGCAAACACCCTACCTGCTGGGCTATCGCTCCGCCCCATAATTTTAATGGATTTTATATTAATATTTTATATTATCAATTTTGTGTTAACAAAATTATGTAACTTTGCATTAAATATTTTATTTAAAGTCTTTTTTTTCCTATAACTTGATTTCAGTCCTTTGCTTAACACACTCTGGATTTCTAATGCTTTCCATTCATCATATTTAAATCATTAGTAAATTTTACTCATTTCTTTGTTAACTACTTTGCTTCATATTATCCAAAAAACACACAGAGGTTAGAGGCACATTGCTCTTTCATACTTTAAAAATTTCATATAATTTTTTTTGAATATCGAACAGTATCTATTTATTAGGATGAATCCTAGACAATCAAGATAAAATATTAAGAATCCAGACTACACTGTAATTGAACAGGAAACTCAATATGAATACTAAAATGAGAGCAAGATTAATAGTTTTAAACCTTAACAGAGAACAAAAAATACAGGAATAATAGATGCACGGCCCTACTTTTTAAATGCTTTTCCACCTTAAATACATATGTCTTATTTGGAAATACTTGTGTGCATCACTGTTAAAGTTAATAAAATACTCATATTTCCCAAATAACAAGCTCACACTGAAATGAAAATGGAATACAAGGCCAAAGCAATTGGACAGCTGGTAGGAAAGCTCCCTTGCATGTGGTTGACCCAAGTTTAATCCCCAGCATTTGATATGATCCCCTTAGTCCCACAAAGGAGGCGATCCTTAGAACAGATCCAGGAATAAGTTCTGAGCGCCTTTAGATGTGATACAAAACGTTAAAGACAATGAAAATAGTGAAAAGCATGGATTTAAGATTCAGAAGAGTTTGTATAAATGTTATATGCTATACTTCTGTGCTCTTGAGTCTTAGGCTAGAAAAAAAATTCTCCTCTAAAATTGAAATAACAGAATATATTACTAATAATATACTAACACAGATGAATTTCTGTGTTTTTAGTGAAGAAAACTATATAAGGTTCATAACACAGAATAAGCACCCAAAAACTTAGTATTCTTGTTTCATATCAAACATTATTCTATGAGAAAGGTAAACTAGTGTTAGTACTTTTAAACTAGTTACAACATTTGTCTCAGATTAAATCAAAAGACTAAATTTGAGAGGATAAGTATATCTGGAAAATTATGTCTTTTGAAAAGAATTCTGGGAAAAGAGATTTCTAGTTAAAATAACATCCTAAATCCATATACTTATGGATTTCCACTACCAAGATAGTGAAGGAAATATATATATATAGTTATATATATATAACTATATATATAGTTGTATATATATAGTTGTATATATATATATAGTTGTATATATATAGTTGTATATATATAGTTGTATACATATAGTTGTCCAGCCCATCTGATTTTCAGATGGGCTGGACATGTAATGCGATTTGGAGACAACCTCTGGACTAGAGCCAAGTTACCGACTGGATCCCACGGGATGTCAAAAGATCACGTGGCCGCCACCTACAAGATGGTCAGACTTACTTGTTAAGACCCTGAAGGAACGGTTTGAGGCTCTTCATATTCCTGAATCAACCAGATGCCATTGGGCTACATTGGCACGTGATAGGGTCCAATGGAAATGTTACTGGCGCCCGCTCGAGCAAATCGATGAATAACGGGATTCAAGTGATCAAGTGATATATAGTTGTATATATATGGGAAAATAATTTAAAAAGAATATAATGGCAGATAAAATGTGACCAAAATGTTAGAATATGGGAAGCGCAAGGAGGAGTGGTAATTGCTGATCTATTCAGATGTTGTGAAACTTAAAAAAGAGTTGTTTCATAACTGTACTGACATACCGCAGTGCAGACAAACCAATACAGCTAAAAGGCTACAAAGTAGAGAAGTTCAGGCAACATAAAACACTCACAGCCCCAACCATTACATAAATTTGGGGAAGGTTGATTTTCATACATGGTGACATCTAATTCAATTAGATTTACATCTCAATGAAGCAGTGATAATCTAATTACTTACTGATATGTTCTTATATCTCCTCCTACACAGTCTTTTTCTTTTTTTGCGGGGCGGGGGTTCAAGGTAGTTTATCTCTCATTTTTATTATTTTTTTGGGAGACACACCAGCTGTGTTCAGGGTTTACCCCTAACTGTCTACTAAAGGGTACTCCTGGTGGTACTTACAGGAATATACGCTGTGGCAAAGATGGAACCCGGGTCAGCTGCACCCTAGTCCCTGTACTGTCTCTGGCCTGGTGCTACATATTATTAGAGTTGTTTTTTTTTTTATTTTGGAGGAGGGCAGCATGAAAATTTTCCCCAATACCTATTTTATATTGGACAATGAATCACATGAGGAAGAATTCAATGCCACATTGACGGTCTAAATATTTTCCCCAAATCCTAGTGAGATTTGAGATTCTCTGTCTACACATTCTGTCACAGCCTCATCAAATATTGAGCAAATACTATGTGCTGGAAATAAACTAATTTCTAAGAACATAAGTGGCAGGTGGGGGAAGAGTGTTGTACAGGACCCCTATGCTCAAGATTTGCATGCTCTTGTTAGGACACAGACAACAAACACTGTTAAAACATGTCAACACTGTTAGGAAACAGAGAAAAATAAATGGTAAGAAGACTAGAAGTGAGGGTCTACTTGAGAAATCTAGTCTAATAAACCTGCCTCTGAACAAATAACTGAGGGGAAATGATAAGAAGGCCCAAGAGGGGCGGCTGGGGAAGCTGGACTCGGCTCTCCCCAGGCTCAGCTAACCCAAGTGGACAGATGGTTTTTGGGAGTGGGCCCATCACCTCTGGGGGGTCCCGGAAGCAGCTGGATGAGACTCGCCCACCATATCGGTCACCATATTCGCTGTCCGGATGCTGCAGCAGATCAACCCACCCGCCCGGGAGGGATGCTACCTCAAGACCAGATTAACAGAGCAAAATGAGTTTGAGCTAAGTAGGCAGCTCCCAGAAGCGGGAATCACCGGGAATTCATCAGATGGAGCCAGGGTCGGCCCTTTCCCCCTCCATTTTGTCTGAGCCCGGTTGCCGCCCGCCAGGAGCTGCCCTGGGGGGACCAGCCATAGCATGCCAGGCCTCAGAGGCAGCTGGGGAAGCTGGAACTTGGCTCTCCCCAGGCTCAGCTGACCATGGGGCCCCCAGGTAAACAGATGGGTTTTGGGAGTGGGGCCCATCACCTCTGGGGGGTTCCAGAAGCAGCCGGATGAGACTCGCCCACCACACTAGCCACCACCTTCTCTGTCCAGATGCTGACCATGAGACCCTAAGTCGCGTGGATGCTTGTGGCCACGCCGGTTCATCAAACTAGTGGAAACAGTTATGTTCTTTAATGTACCGCATTCTACGATGTGTAGGAAACGTAGGCGGGAGGGAAAGATAGAGAGGAGAGAAAAGACATACAGAACCCGCCAAGCAGTTGAGGTGTGTGTGGGGGGGGGGGGATGTGGAGGGCATTGGTGATGGGAGATGGGTTCGGTGGAGGGAAGGGTGTTGGAACACTGTAGAATCAAAACTCGAAATGAGCATCTTGCAATTGTATGTCTAAAAGTGGTGTAATAAAATTTGAAGGAAAAAAAAAGACGGCCCAAGAGGATGTCCAAGGGAAAAGTCTCCTGGAAAATTGACAAAACATTCAAAGATGTCCAGAATGTAAAGCCAGTGACAGACAGCAAACACAGTGTTACAGACAGCTATCATTTCTATAATGAAAATTAATAAGTCTAATGCAATAGAAACTGACTTCCTATTTTATTTAGGCATTGTATTTTTTGTTTGTTTAGGGACCACATCCAACGATGCTTGGGGTGGGGGCGACTCCTCTCCATATTCAGGAATTACTCCTGGCAGCGCTCAGAGGATTATACTGGATGCTGGGGATCTTAACCAGGTCAGCCTCAAGACGGCAAAAGTTTGACCCACTAGACTATCTCACTGGCCCTACTGGGTCTATTTCGATGAAAAATGATTGGCCTCAAGCATTAGAATTAGGCTGGGAGAGGACAGAGCCCAGAAAAGCTGCCTCTTAAAGGTAAGAAAAGAGCCAGTGTGCAAGCCAAGACTGAGAGAAGAGGCAACAGAATAAAGTGGGGCGAGTACACACCATGTTCACTCAATGCCAGTGTGGTCTTCCTGCTCAGCAGAAGAGAGGCAGCCGCTATTTAAAACAGAAAACAAATCCGAAGCGACAGTAACTCATACATAAAGGGCAGTAAGAGGGAAACTGCATGAACCCAACTGTTAGGGGAAGCTGTCATTGTCAGCACACGCTGGGCAAGAAAGCCACAGCAGAGGGGGTGAAGAAATAGCGTTAGAAACATCCTGGTGTTTCTCTAACTGAAGAGGAGCCCTCCCGTTCCTCCTTTCAGCTCTGTTACCTTTTCTTGTTTCAACATTCACTTCCTTATTTGAGATTTTAATTTTTGTCTCCCAAGACTGCAAACGGAGGGGCCAGAGGAACAGTACAGAAGGCAGGGCACTTGCCTTGCATGTGGCTGAACCTGGGTTCAAGCCCCTACATCACATACAGTCCCCTGAGTCTCTCCAGAAGTGATCTCTGAGTGTAGAGCCACAAGCCAGCCCTGAGCATTGCTGCTTGTGCCCCAGCACACACACCACCAATAATTTAAAAAAGACTGTAAACATATTTAATTCACTGAACATCACCCTCTGAAATCAAGCCCTGACTCTGCAAATCCAACCCTATCAATGTTGACATCATTACAACTAATCCCCTCCACCTTTTCTCTTTATTCTGTCTAGAAATCGCTGAGTTCCATCCATGCCGTACTGGGAGGCAGCTGACCTGCAACACTTCCTTTTCCTGTCCAGCGCTACTCTGCTCACCCTTCATTCCTCCTCCGCTTTCCAGGAGCTATTCCCTGAAAACACAAACATGACTGCCTTCCTACCCAGTGTGGAAACACAACACTCTCCCGGATTCCTCGGCTCTGCCTCTCCCCTCTTATCTTCCTGTGCCTCTGGCTGCTACAGCAGAGCCTCCTAGTTCTTATACAAACCATTAAATTATGGCCATTACACTTCTAGACCTCTGCTCTTCTGATTCTCTCTGCCAGAAGGCAGGATGCTCTTTGTCTTCTCGATTTGTGCAGTCAACAAGATGTGCAACCTAAAATTCCTAGGGACAACAGAGGGGAAAAAAAAAGTAAAAAAATCAATAAAATGGAATTTTTCCAAGACACTAAGCATTATGAAGTAAACAAAAAAAAAAGGGGTAGGGTTCTAGATAGATAACACTGATAGTCAAGAGCTCAAGATTAAAAAAAAAAAAGGAAGCAGGGGAAAAGAAACTAAAGGACTGGTTAGAGAAAGTATAAAGAGGAAACATCACAAAACCAGGACAGGGAAGCCTAAAGATAACAATGAGAAGTGAGTGTTACTTATGTACAATTAGAAGCTACTGGGGAATATTTAGGCAGAAAAACAAACCTACAAGTTGAAATAAAAACTTGCGAAATAACTGGTGTCCGTGTTTTAGTACAAACGTTCAAAGCATCTCTCTATAAATGCTGACATGACATTATTAAATACGAAACCGAAACTGCTGTGCGAGTTTCCTTCTAGAGTTCCCTACTCCGTTCTTCAGCCCAATCTGCACCGCAATATTCGCTGCTTTGGAAAGAATGACATAGATTTGTATGGGCTAATTTCTACATATTATTTCATCTGCTTAGGAAAATCAGGTTGTATGGCAATAACAAAATCAAACTAAAAGCATTACATTGGATTTAGAATGGTAAGGAAACATTTAGAACTATAAAGTTATTGTGTCATCTTTCTAAAGGAATTTGAAACTAGAGAAGTAACGAACCCTGTTTAGAGTACATTATGGGAAACAGCAAGGTGGCCTGGCTTTAATTCCTGGCATCTCATGTTCTCCAAGCTATGCTGGCTGCAATCTCTAGGCTCAGAGTCAGGCGTAGGCCTGAGCACCCCTGGGTCTGATCCCAAACCGGATAAAGCATTGTGCCTTTATTTTGTTGACAATAAGCAAAATGGACCTTTACGGAACTTTGCAATTTGCAACTAAGAGATATCTGAGCATTTATAATTATACCTTACAGTTTAAACCCAGGCCACCTTGAACTTGCTCTTGGGTAACCATGAAAGTCAATTTTAAATGTATTTTTACTGACCCAGATGTGTAGGAAAGTGTCTGTGTGTGTGTGTGTGTGTGTGTGTGTGTGTGTGTGTAAAATAAAAGCATGCAAGGAACGAGGTAAATTAGTTAAGAAAACTTAGAACCAGATAATCCAACTTAAAGTCAAGAACATGCCACTTACTCATTGATTCTAGAACATTCATACTGCTAGAGCTCGTCAAGTTAGCATCAAGCACTATTTCCTTTCTTTACAGCATGCAAATTGTCTTTAAAAATTTGATAGCTAATACTAACATTGCATTTTCCACACACATGAATAGATTCCATTTAGACTTAGCTCCCAGATACTAAAAGATTAGTGTTACTTTCTTTCCCTAATTTGAAAGGAAGTGCTGGGCACAATTTTACACAGAGAAGACATCGCCAGCAAATACAAAGCTTGAGCTGCCCTTTTGGAGAAGTATTCAAGTAAGAGGAAGCAGCAAATGTCAAAAGTTTGCATTCCTAACTCTGCAGTCACCGCAGGCTACTCTATGAAGCCTCTGGTGCTGGGACAGAATGAAAACACAGGACGGCAGAGGAGGACAATGAGAGCATCAGTGAGGTATCTACCTGCCTGCCTGCAAGGTTTGGCCTTGAGTTGAATAGCAGCCATGGGAGGAACATGAGCAGAAGAGAAACTTAATTGATGCTGTCTCATGTCTCCCTTCCGCCTGCTATACTGAGGATACACTGCAAGTTCAAGGGCAGAAACAGGGAAAACAACAGCACTGTTTAGGATCTAGATTACAAAAGTAACAACAGTGTTGGGTCCGCTCAAAGGGCTTGTCGGCAACAGTGTGTAACAGGAGGCCCCGGTTCAACCCCCCAACACCACTAATTCCCCAGCACTGCTTCGAGTGAGCACCAAGGAGGAAGCTGAGACTATCACCCACCCCAGCATTACCAGTTGTGCGAAGCCCATTAAACAAACAGGAAAACTAAAGGAAAAATATTAGGGGCTTACATCCGTTTGCAAGCTGGAAGAGAGGTAAAGTTAAATGTCAGATTATAAATAATATATATTTAGACTAAATATACATGTGCCATATGTATGTATGTATGCACACACTAATACACAGACTATGATCAATAATGCATATCTGAATTGGGTAGAAATGAGAGAGACCCGAACATAGGATAACCTCAGAGTGTAATTTACTGGACTTGAAACTTGAGAAGTTTCTAGTGAGTTAAGCTGGAAAATAAGATTAGGAGCTTAGTTTTGGAGTTTTAAATGTATATGGAAAGTCAAGTATAAATGCGGAATATGGCTATAATAGTGAATCAGGAGATACAAGATGACGGAGCAATTTTAAAATTAAGAAAACCAGTAAGTCTGTGTGAAACAACTCTAAGAGACTGCAGATGAGAATCAGGAGAGTTAAAACGTAAGCCTTGGTGCAGTTTAGACCCTAACGCTGGAGCAAATGAGGAGCCACCAACAAAGGAGCTTCGGTGTCCAAAAAATTAAGTGAAAGATAAAATTTCTTTAAAAAACAAAATGATCACTCTGCCACAGGCTACTGAGCAGCCAGTCAGGACGCAGAGGGAAGTCGACTACTGAATTCAACAGTGTGTGAATCACTGGCACTGTTGATAAGTGTTTCTTCAGACTGGCACAGGCTAAAGCCTATTGCAAGGAATTCCAAAGAGAACAGAATGAGAAAACTTAGAGACAGTAAATGGAGATAACCCTTTTAATGACATTCTGAAAGTGGAAAGAAACGTAAGAGCAGCAGAAAGAGGGGGAGAAACTTATAAAAATGTATCTTATAAAGATGTTTCACTTTTAGGGGGAAGAGCAAAGCTTCTTAATATATTGAAGGCACTGAATAAAGAAGAAAATACTCAGGAAAAAAGTGAGACGTTTCTGGAACCATTTCTTTGAGCAGATGAGATGGAGCACATGTTGGACAGAAGAAGAGAGCAGCCTTTGCCAGGTAGGTAAATCAATAATTCATAAGAATATAAATGCATTCTTTATATTCTGGATAATAACACACATATAGGAAGGGCTTTAGCAGGTTCTTCTAATTGCTTTTACTGTCATGTAAATTGAGAAGCAAAGAACTATGGTGTTCGGAAAAGAAATAAACGGAAAAGCAAATAAATGGGAAAATACGTTGTAACTTCGGGGCCTTCTTCAGACTCGGGCGGAAGATGGTTATTCATTTCCAAGCAAAGGTGTTTTTATCTTGCTCTGTAAAGTTGCATGGGGGAGTCATGAGTGGGTAAGGAGGTGCCAGGGCTTTTTGATGAGAGCAAGAGAGCAGGAGAAAGCAAGGCAAGAGAACGTGAGATACCATTTAGAATGATCTACTACAGTAAACTTGTTCACTGAGTAGCATTTGCCCCTGTGGATTAAGAGAAAGAGTATGAATAGGGTAGGCGGTGTAGGGCCAAGGAATTGTTCAATTGTTCAGTTGCCAAGAGAATCAAGAAAGGAAAACAATAGGTGGCGACTTCTATGATTAGAGCTGATGTTTTGGAGAGTTAACAGAACACAAAGATAGGGATGTCAGGGTGCGTGTGGTTAATAAAATAGAAAGAACAAGATCACTGAAAGCAACGGTACTGTCCAAATATTAGTGTACTGAAAGGATTGTCTTGTCATCATTCAAATTGCTTTAAATAACCAAAACTTATGAAAGATACTAAGTAGTATTGCTAAGAAGGTGTTTAGAAAAAATGTCAGTGGGCCGAACAGCGCAGCTGTGGGTTTGGAGTGGTTGGGTCTGGATTGTCTCTTCCTGCCGGCACAGCTGTGGGTCTGGAGTGTCTCTCTTCCGGGTTGCTGGCTGTGGTGGCTGGGAGCTCGCAGCCACGTCAGACGTGGAAGTGAAGGAATGGAAGGAGGAGCCCAAATCCCTGCTCCAAGTCCAGCCAGTGCGACCCTCCCCTGCACGAGTGAGCAAACCCTCACTCGTGGGTTTACCTTAAATCATGGGTTTACCTAGATCGTGGATTACCTAGATCATGTTAGATAGAAACTTTTGAATATCATCTGCTTTTACAGATTTCAGAAAGTAACTTTGTGTGAGTGGGGAGGAGATTAGGGCCTGGTGGGGCTCAGGGCCACACCCAGTGATGTTCAAGGCTTACTGCTAGCTCTGGGCACAATTATCACGCCTAACAGGGCTCAGGGGACCACGTGGAGCGCTGCACACAGGCAAAAGTACGACTCTTTCATACTATCACTCCAGCCCCAACAAGTTATTTTAAATTTAAAGTACCTATAAACTAAAACTCATTTTAAATTTCATTTTTAATTAAATTTGCAAATTTCATTTTGTAAATGGCCAAAATAGTCATGTGCTTCTTTCCAAATCTTTCCAAAGCAACTGGGAAGCACTACCAGGAAGTGGAATCTTTTCTTCTTA
This sequence comes from Cryptotis parvus, assembly GCA_021461705.1. Taxonomy (NCBI): domain Eukaryota; kingdom Metazoa; phylum Chordata; class Mammalia; order Eulipotyphla; family Soricidae; genus Cryptotis; species Cryptotis parvus. The sequence continues at coordinate 53,422 of JAJIBD010025860.1, read as the reverse complement.
AATTTTTTTTTATTATACCACCATGAAATATACAATTACAAAGATGTTCATGCTTAGGTTTCAGTCATACAGTGTTCCAGCACCCATCCCTCCACCAGTGCCCACTTCTCACCACCAATGTCCCCAATTCCCTCCACCCTCCCCCAGCCTGCCTCTATGGCAGACTTTTGCCTTTTCTCACTCTTCTCTCCCTCTCTCCTCTCTTCCTCTCTCTGCTCTGTCTCTCTCTCTCTGTCTCTGTCTCTGTCTCTCTCTCTTCCTTCTCTTACACATTGTGGCTTGCAATACATACATTTAGAGGTTATTGTGTATATCCCTTTGCCTATATTTAATGCTTAGTCCTAGGCTAGTATTATCGTTTCCAACAATTACTAGTACACTGTTCCTTTCTCTGTCTTACCTAACCTCTGACTCCCACAAAGTTGCAGTAGATTCCAACCACTGACAAGACCTCCTGATCCATGTTTAGCTTGGCCTTGGATATTGGTATTATACTATCCCAACAGAACCTCGGAAGAACCCAGAGGAACCCCCCTACACCATGCTGGCAGCAATTTTCGTCATCCGGACTCCACAGCTTGTCAGAGCTCCACCCAAGAGACTAAGCCAATCTCAAGCCTGGCTTGTCAGAGACCTGTCCTACGGTTCTCTGACAAGCCAGAGACCCGCCCCTTCAGAGAAAAGTATTTGAAGCCCAGGAATGCTTGAACCATAGACCCAGATATACCAGGCAGAGCTGCTACAAGTTCTCCCTGTTACACTCCCCTGTACTCCACTGACCATGATTCATCTGTAAATTACCAAGAATATTCTGCCCACCCCTTTCAGAGAGCCCAGTAAGCTACTGAGAGTATATTGCTTGCCCGGCAGAGCCTGGCAAGTTGTCCAACACATATTCAATATGCCAAAACCAGTAAAAACAATATTTTTATATCCCATAATAAATGCAGTCATTCTATATCTTTCATGTCCCCTCTTATTCTGAAATTTTCTCAGTTCAACAACTCTCCTGCCAATTCATGTCTTTTTCCTTTGGTTTGGGCCCCAGCCTGTGGTGCTAAGGGCAGACTCCTGGCTCTGTGCTCTTCGTATCTGATCCTCTTGGTAGTGTTTGGAGGACCCTCTGCAGAGCCTGGAACGGCACTGTGCAAGGTCAGCTGGGCTGTGCACAAGGTCGGCATCCTACCCACCACCCTAGCTCTCCAGCCCCTCCCCATCAATTAATAAACTTTAAGGAAAAGTCAATGTTTTAATTTATAGATACCATTCCCTATAAGAATACCTTTTCAAATCACCCATCTAACATATTCATATCACACTTAATGCAGCACACAAAGCTCATGCTCTAAAGAAATACTTCCCTCTTATCTTAATTCACCCCCTTTAAAATACACACAGTATAAATGTCTAAAGTAATGTAAGAATATACATTAAAAATAAATCTCATTGTTGATCCTTGTTGTCCCAGTTCTGTGGCCAAATAATTAAAATGATAACACTAATAGAAAACACGTTTTCTTTTTCTTTTTTAGAGGGTAGTTTATGGGGTGGGGCTGTCACAACCAAAGAGCTCAGGGATACCTCCTGGTCCTGCACTCAGGGATCAGTCCTGGTGGGCCTCAAGAACCACATACGGTGGGAGGGATCAAACCGAGGTCACTGTGAGTGAGGAAACTGTACTGCCCACTGTGCTGCACGTGCATTTTCAACCCGTGAATACATTTCAGTATTCTCAGAGCAGTTAGATTTTTCTAACAATGGTAATGAAAATACTTGTGGTAGTTAAAAACGTAAATTGAGGGGGAATTAGGTTTCCTTCAACCATATAACTGCATACATACGCAACTAAAACTTTAAACAATGTTTACTTGTCACACCTTATGAGAACCCAGAGTATTAATCAATGCTAATTAGAAATAAATGAAGTTAAAGTCATATGTGAAATGATTTAATAGTTTTTTATAAATAAGCCCTCATTATTTTCCAGTAATTTTAAAAAGCAAAAAGAATTTGAATCTAAGTCAGTCGCATATAATCACTCACTATTCATCCATATACCCATTCACTGCACCCCCAAACTTTATTTTACACCATTAATGTCTATGTCTCCTTTAAGACACCAATAAAATTGTTCTAACATCCTTGAAACAACTACTTAGTTCTTCTAATTTCCTCTAGCAAAACAACAATGCTGGCATTAAGGAGTGCCTTTCAAGTGCCAATATATAAAGTAAAAACGAGGTTATTATAATATCCTTTAAACAACCCTTTCATACATCTTATATCACCCATCATAGAATCTCAATACCATATGGAGTTCAACTGATGAAAATGATAGTACGAAAACCATGATGAAAATAAGTAAATACCATTATAGGAATATAGAAACTTGGAACAAGTCTGTTTCTCCTATCACCCTTTGTTCATATTCTCTCCAATAATGGAACTATTCAAATTATTATGTATATTTTTCTCCCTACTTTCTGCCCTCACTCAAAAAAAGATTGGAGTAGAAATCAGTGTGCATAAATTGACTTTTTCTAAATGAACTATACAGGGTATGTCTGAAGTTTTATTGTATTAAAGTTTATGTAACATGGTTTAATAATATTTATGGCAGTAATGTTCAAAGTTATTTAATTCCTTGAGTATAATAAGTATACAAAAAGAAATTTCTTTACTGTCCCATGTATAAATGACTTCCATTGCAAGCAGCTTCTACTTACATTATTGGGTAGAACATTGTAACATGTTTTGTCCCTGCTGCGGACATGCTATGGGCTAAATGTGTATGCCCAAAATATTCAAAGTTAAATTCCCAATGTGATGTTATTTATAATTGGGGCCTTTGGGAGGCAATTGGGTTACTAGAGAACTAGTTCTAGAAATTTTCTAACCAATCATGACTTCTATTCTTCCCAAAATTTGGCAGACTGGTACGAAAGTTAGCATAACAAATAAGCAATCTTGCAACCAACCATATTGTATTTATTTAAGAATGTCTGGAAAGAACCCAACAGGTTTAACAAGGCTAAAGCTATTACGATTCATGAAGCTTTATTCAAATATATTTTAAAGGTTCATAAGGGGGTGGGGGTAGCACATCTACTTTAAAGTTTGGCTTCAACCGAAAAGCAAAGTGTAAATTGCAGCATTCTGAGTAAAGTGATTCAACGGTAAAAAACAATTCATCGAGAAAGAGCAAGGTAGGGGTGGTAATTGGAAAGCATCCAGCGGGTAATTTAACAAGAGGAAAAGAGAAATTACAAATGCTAGAATCTTTGTTACCCAGGTAACTGTAGACAGGCAGGAAACTGAGCATTATAAGATCTTAGATTGATGAAGAAAAATTCAAATGACCAGAATGAATTTCTATTATTGCTATTCGTTCATACATCTGTAAACTCTTCTGTGCTGGCAGCTATTAAAAAAATTAACACGGGGGGGGGGGGGGCAGAGCAATAGTCCAGTGGGTAGGGTGTTTGCCTTGCATGCAGCCGCAATGGGTTCGATCCCTGGCATCCCATACGGTCCCTCACTCCAGTGCCAGGAGTGATTCCTGAGCGCAGAGCCAGGAGTAACCCCTGAGCATGGCTGGGTGTGACCCAAAAAACAAAAAAAGAAAAGAAAAGAAAAAAACTTAACACAGGACCAGAGAGAGTACAACGGGAAAGTGCTTGCCTTGTGTGCAGCCGATGTGGGTCTAACCCCTATGTTTCCCTCCCCTCCCACAACTCCCCACCCCCACCCAGCTTGCCAGGAGTGATTTCAAAATTCAGAGCCAGGAGTTACCCTGAGCACCGCCAGGTATAGCTGAAAAATGAACCAAGAAAACTAATATATAAAGGGAAGTTATGAAATTGTAGGAAAATGTACAGAAATATATTTGAAAAAATGTTCAAATTTGAACTTTAGATTGTATATGGGACCTACAACTGTGCTTCTCAACTTTACTATGCAAATAGATCTCCTGGTGAACTTGATTTGGGGTTCTCATATTTGGGCAGAGAGCCTGAGATTCTGTGTTTCTGAACAGCTCTTAGATGGTGCTTATATTACCGATTTATACAGCATACTTCAAGATGCCAACATCAAACACAGCAATGTGGGGTCGGAGCGATAGCCCAGGGGTTGGGCGTTTGCCTTGCATGCGGCTGGCCCATGCTGGCCCGGTTCAATCCCGGCATCCCATATGGTCCCCCAAGCACCGCCAGGAGTAATTCCTGAGTGCAGAGCCAGGAGTAACCCCTGAGCATCGCCAGGTGTGTATGACCCAAAAAAAAAAAAAAAACACAGCAATGTGCAAAATCATGGTCATAATGATCCTCTGGTAGGCACAGTTCCTGGGCAAAACAGTTTAGGTCTTAGAGGATAATGAGGGCAAGCAAAGATCATACCCATGAAAGGATAGAACAAAACAGCTTAGGGTCTTATGATGCCAACCTAAGCTTATGTTTGTTTATGCAAATACAAAACTTTGATGCACAGGATAACATCGGCAACAAAGGAGGAGGGAATTGTCACTGCTTCATACTTAGCAGGTGCTGCTGCTTGGCCATGTGAAATCTCCAGCCTCTGCTCTTAACATACCATAAATGTTGACATGCTCACTAGCCATCCTTGATGTCTCTGTTGACTGAACCAATCCTGCACATATTGGGCCCAGGGTGGAGGAGACACACAGGCTGTGAGCTCACTTGGCGCTGCCCAGGAGACCTTCAGCTTGAGCAATCCTCAGGTATGTGTGTGTCTCTTGGGTTTGCCTCTTCTCTATGACTGATGTCTGTGAGGTTCGCTTAAAAGTGACCATCCGATTGGCTTTATTGTAAATTACCACACAGCGATGCTCACTGTAGAGGAATTTTTTGAAAGACAGGTGACATGGGACAGGAAAAAATGAAATGATATCCAAAGTAGTTTATAACAGACCAAGCACCCAACACCTGTTTGTATCATCAGTAGTTCCACAGATCACCCTGCTGTCCGTTTTGAAGCTTGTGATATCCCAATAATATATACAAGTAGATATTATATACATACATACACACACACATATATATACACACACGTACACACATATTTCAATGTAGATTTGCTCCTTAGACTTTTGCCATACTTAATTAATCTTGATCATAATTTAGGGACAAAAGAAAAGGTTTTCACTTGAATGTGCAAAGTGTTTCACATTCAAGTTAAGTGACTTGGACAAAGTTTGGCACATGGTATGGGCACAATAATGATTTGTTCAGCAATTTGCTCGAGCGGGCAACAGTAATGACTCTATTCATTGGGAATGCGGTCCATTATTGTTACTGTTTTTAGCATATCAAATACACCACGGGTAGCTTGCCAGGCTCTGCCATGGCACAGGGTTCATCCCAGTGGGCCCAGTCTTTTTATGTCAGACCATCAAACATCCAGGGTCTATGGGGCAGAGCCCTGGGTGTAGACAAGCTTATCACCTGTCTGCCACTTGCTGACGCAGCTGGGCACCACAGTCACATCTGCAACACCTCGAGGGGCAGAAATAATGATTTGTAGACATATAAATTCTAGGTTTCTACAGGACCAAGAATTTATTTCAACATTTAGGTGAAGTGACAGAAACAATAATCCTACTGGGTAGGCATAATAATAGCGCCTTCCTTTTTACTGGAAAAAAAATGGATAACATTGAAGTTGAGCATCTTTTCAGAGTCACTGTGAAGAGAGAAGCCATCAAGATTTGGTGCTTTATTCTGGATGTCTGGGTCTGTCTCTTTTCATCACCCAACTTTTCAAAGATGTCACTGATCTAAAAACTTAACCTAAGGAGTAAAAGAGAAATCACAGTGTTCACACCAAAAATAAAGTGTCACAACATTTTACAGAAGAGAGGTGATATACTTCAAAAAGAAAACAAAAAAAAAGAGTTTAGAAAAGTAACTGATTAAGATAGAAAATGAGGTAGTATTTTTTAAAGTTTGGCTTTAGTTTCACAATGCGGCCTCTGAAAATAAATCTGAAGATAGTAAGGCTCAGAAAACAATAAGTTCATTGAAGGTATGATGTATGTTATATTGTTCTACAATGTTCTCATGACCCACAGGAAATTCAGATGATGCTAAACAAGGTAATATTACCAGAAAGGTAAAGACAACATTTCCACCAGTGCTTAATCAGATCCTTCCTCTATGTCAGCGATGATGAGCCTAATGCGAACCTGATGCCAGTAAAACTTAGAGTAGTCCAAGAGAGCCAAGTACAACTGGCACTGTTTAATTATAGAAAACCAAATAGAGTTTATTTGAGGTTTGAGGCTCTTCGTATTCCTGAAACAACGAGATGCCACTGGGCTACACTGGCACGTGATAGGGTCAAATGAAATATTACTGGCGCCCACTCGAGGAAATCAATGAATAACAGGATGTCTAGTGGTCTAGTGATCTAGTGAAATAGAGTTTAACACCATAATAAGCAACAGGAGTGGTCACTGTCATCTACAAAATATCAGGCTGATGGAGAATCTTGAAAGTATTAAAGAAATAAGAGCTCTAGAAGTAAAATCATTAGCCACTGCCCTTAAAGATTTAATTATAGTTGTAAAACAAACAAAAAAAAATCCAGTATTAAAACCATATATGACCTCCACCCCCCATACCACCCCCTCCCCCACCTGGAGAATAGTTTCTGTCTAACTCAGGTCCCAGACCTAGAGCTTGTGATGTGAAGAGGAGATTGGGTAATAGTGAGGAAGGAATATTTTACCTTCATCAGATGGAGCTAAAGCTAAAAACTCTCCATTAAGTCTTACCCAAAAGGACTTTCAGCTAGAAGCTATACAGCAGATGGTCCCCGGATCACTGGTGCAGCCGTGGAGGCCCCAAACAAACGCTGCCAGGGTTTTAACTTTGGAGGATCCCAAGCACCATTGGGGGCCCAAGTAATCCATGCAGCCCAAACTGCTCCACACCCCCCACACCAGGCTGAAACATCCATCTGCTTGGCCAGGCCGGGAGAGGCCAGATCTCCCTAGTACATTTGAGAGGTCCCAAACAAAACAGAACAAACAATTCCTGTGGCCCTTGAATCCAGTATTAAAAATCGGAAGTCCTGTTGCTTATTACGACGTTAGACTCTATTCGGTTTCTGATTTTGTAATTAAACTAGGTAATTAAACCAAGCAATTACATCAAACTACATAATGAAACCAACAGGTCCAAATAAAAATTGCTACTATGATTATAACACAATCAGCAAGTGACTTCAGGGGGCCTAGACCATCCTAGATATGGTGGTCTTCTGACGGAAGCCCAGTTAGAGATGTTCTCATTTTCATATGGTATAAATTTTCTCCTTTCTCATACACAGGAATCATGAAAAACAACTGCCAATTACCTGCAGGACAGTATCACTTCTTTGACCTTTCACACAGCCCTCTTCCCTTAATGATGTCATGCTGCTAAGATCTGAGCAGCAGGAAGGCGCTTAGCAGGGGGTGGAGAAAGGCTCCCCTCTTAGGGGAGTCTGTCAAACGTCTAAGGAAGTGTCTTTCTACTTCAGCGTGCATACAAATCACCTGAGCATATGATTAAAGCACAGGCGTGAGTCAGGAAGTCTTGGCTATGTTGTGATCTCTGCATTCCTAATAAGTTCCTAAAGATGTGTTGCAGCTCCCTAAATCTTCACTTTGAGAAGTCTGCTGATGTGTGGGGTGTCACATCCAAAATGAATTAGTGATGCCAAAGAGCCACAAAGGAAATCTTGGATGTGGGATATTCTGTTCTTAGGCTTCTGCTATGTCCTTTAAAAACTCTCTCAGATTTGGGCTGGAGAGACAGCACAGCGAATAGGGCATTCCCCTCACAGGGAGCTGACCCAGGTTCAATCCCCAATGCCAAATATGATTCCCTTGAATCCTGCCAGGAGTGTTTGCAGAGCAGAGAGCCAGGAATAAGCCATGAGCACTGCTGGGTGTGACCTCTCTCTCTCTCCCTCCCTCTCTCTCTCTCCCTCTCTCTCCCTCTCTCTCTCCCTCTCTCTCTCCCTCTCTCTCCCTCCCCTCTCTCCCCCTCCCTCTCTGTCCCTCTCTCTCCTTCCCTCCCTCTCTCTCCCTCTCCCTCCCTTTCTCTCTCCTTCCCTCTTTCTCTCCCTCTCCCTCCCTTTCTCTCTCCCTCTTTCTCTCCCTCTCTCTCCCTTCCTCTCCCTCCCTCTCTCTCTCCCTCTCTCTTCCTTCCTCTCCCTCCCTCTCTCTCTCCCTCTCTCCCTCCCTCTCTCTCCCTCCCCCCTCTCTCCCTCTCATAAAATTTGTTCAGATATAAAACCAAAGAGGACTTTTCAGTTGCCCCAGGGTCCTTTATAAAGAGGTATATCATTCAGGCTTAGATGATACAAAAGTTTTATTATTCCTAAATTTGTAATCCATCACCTCAGCAATCCCTGAAAAGGAATCTTCAGGAGGAATCACCATGAGGTTCACTACCAGGCTCAAATGTTGATGGAACATAAACGCAGGATGTCACCATGAACTATTAAAGTCAACTTAGCTATAAAGCCTGAATAACTCAACCGCTTTGCATAATTCAGTGGAAGTGGCTAAGTTGAGCAGGTCTGAGAAAGAGCCTGAAGGCGTGAGTAAAGTGCAAGACACATGAATCCAGTTATACCTGCGAGATACCTTCAACCTAAACTGCCACCATTCACACTGGGACTATAACCATTCCCTGAACTGGCATAAGCCAAACTGTTATTTTAAGTCTAAAAAGTGTTCCACTCTAAATGTGTTTCAGGAATAATACTGGAAAATAATGTATAAGGAAAACGTTTTTTGCACATCTGCATGTGAATCACTGCTTAAGATCTTCAACTTATCCTGGAAAAAGGAATGAGCTGGGATGAGGATATATAGAAGCGGGCGGAGTAATAGTCCAGCGAGTAGGATATTTGCCTTGCATGCAGCTGACCTGGGTTCAATCCCGGCATTCCATATGGTCCCCCATGCACTGCCAGGAGTGATTCCTGAGTACAGAGATAGGAGTAACCCAAAAAAGTAAAAAAAAATAATAATAATTTATAGAAATTACCTGCACAATTGTTAACTGTTGACCAGAAATACTACAGAGAGATCTGGTGGTCTAAATGTGCCACCTGAGCGTTCACCTTAAGATGCTCTGCAAAAAAGTCTACAAACCATGTCAGTATAATGTATGAAGAGTAAGTTTAATTTACAAAGAAGGTGAACTGTTTTCAATGAACTTCTAAAGAAAGTCATGTTGATGAGACTCAAACACAGTCCCTTCTCCATAGCCCAAGTGCCCTGATGAAAACAATCACACAATTTGAACTTATGTTGTTCTGAACATTTTACAAAACCAGCTCTTAAGAAAGAGCATGGAAAGTTGATGATTCTAATTGAGAGCAACATCCAGACATTTGGTAATTATCCATTAAAGCAACATATTTTTTTTAAAAAATGGAAATAACCATATGGTACGAGTAAATGGTACTGTCCATCAAGGAAGAATAATGTTACCTAAACACCCAGTCATTTGTCCAACAAATGCTCCCTTTATCTGAAATATAATGGTTCCTTAAAGTGCTGCATACGGGCGCATACAGCCAACAGAAACTATGAGCTGGAAAACTATTATGCTATTCATCTGTAATATTCTAAAAATTACTGATCATGAGCTCAAAATATCATCATTATCATTTTAGAGGTAATTGTATAGAAACATTTCCAACTTATTCCTCAATTATGAAATACTTACATTATAATCACAAAAATGTGAAATCAGTTCCTAGGCTGAGATGCTTTTGCAATCACGAGCCTAAGAGAGCATCTACTCAAAATGTCAATAGAAATCAAGCTGTAACGTTTACTGAGACTCTCGTAAATTATTCAGAAAAGTTTTACAAAAGGCTCCCTTTATGAGTAAGTAATGGATAGGCATGCTGGATTTGGCAATGGATCATAGAAAACGGTCTTCCTACACATCCGAATAATGGGAGTTCAACTCTGCCTCATCACACATTACTCTTTGGAAAGCCATGCACATGTGGTAAAAGACTTCACAATGACCGAAAGCCACAGCAGGGGAAATTTAGAAAATTAATTGATTCATGTTGTTTCTCTCTTCAATCTGTAAAAGTGATCATCTATTTCAGAAGAAACGGCCTGCACATCATTCAGCTATCTGTGCTTCCACAAATGAAGATGTGTTTGCAGTTTCCACGAAGACAGACCAGAGCAGGCAGGAGCCTGAAGTATGTCACATGAAAACTTCTCCAAACTGAAAGGAAACTGCTTTTAAAGCTCCCATGCTAAGTCGAAATGCTTCTATTAATTCTCTGTATTCAGAGCAGCTTTGCACACACCACAAGCAAAACATTTACACTTTTCTTTACACTGCAGAGAATTCCCACTTCCAGAATCCTCTTCTCGGAATTCCATAAGTCAGATCCCAGGGAGCCTCTTGGAGTCTCCCTTTCCTGTCAGCAACACCACAAACACACAGCGATGAGCCCTACAGTCCCCCTCCCTTGTCGCTCTCGGAGAATCACTTTTCTCCATCACTCTGCCACAGGTCTAGTTCATAAACTTATCAATTCTGTCCCGGACTGCTATAATCCCCTATTTTTGTATGTAAAATGAAATGCATGACTTGTTATAAAAGCAATATGTTTTTCACTATAGAAAATTCAAAACGATGATAATAAAAGGAAAATTAAAACCATAATCTTTATCCAAAGAAATGCCTGGTATTTCAATATATAACCTCCCACAAAACTCCCCTGCTGCTACTGTACATTTCCCTGTCATCCATAATCCCTTCTCTAATGCACTCTTCTCCAGAGGACAGAGTGATGTTATGAAAATCAAATTTAATTTACCATTTGCCTGTTTAAAATCCCTGTGTGTGTGTGTGTGGGGGGTTGGAACAATATGAACTTCAGGATCAAAGTTCACAATATCAAATGGCTGTTATCTTTGACTCTGCCTTAATTTTCAATCTTTTTCTCCAATATATTCTTTCCTTCAACCTCATCCAATTTATTATAGTCTTTAACACGTAAAATTCTCTAATCATTATAGGCTCCACTTGGTAAGATCCATCCTGTTTTCTTTTATCTGGATCATTTTCATGTGTCTGATCTACAAGCATATAACCCTACAGCTCTTTTGGTTCAGTTAGTGAGAGTAGAGTAATCCTGTTCTCCCCCTCTTCTCTCAGCACGATTTTTATAGAACTTATTGTCTACACATTATTGTACATATTATTATACACTTATTGTCTGTACTTGTCCCTTCTGCCTTCCCTATTGAAGGAAGTAGCTCTATCGGTCTTTAACACAATGGATAATTGCTTGCACTTTGGAGCTAAAACAATCTGGGTTTCAATCCCACATTTATTGTGTGTCCCAATGAAATATGAGTAAAGTAGCCTCTATAGATTTCAGTCTCTCCATATATAAAAGGAAGTTACCTTGATTATCAAGAATTACCAATGTAAGCTACGTCAGTGGTTCTCAACTGTGGAAGAGTTTGCTCTCGGTGGAGATACCAAGTAGTATATAGAGAAAAGGTGATGCCAACGGTATCCAGCATTCAGGAACCAGATGCGCTATTACGGATCTGACAATGACAGTTCAGCTCCTACAACAACAGGTACAGAGAGCTTAAATTTCAGTAGTACCACAGCTGACAGGGCCATCAGACATGCAGGCATGCTTTTAAGGGTAGTCCACACCCATGTTGGTGTCTTTTAAGGGTAGTCCGCACCCATGTTGGTGACTTTTAAGGGTAGTCCATACCCATGTTAGTGTCTTTAAGGGTAATTCGTACCCATGTTAGTGTCTTTTAAGGGTAGTCCACACCCTTGTTGGTGTCTATTAAGGGTAGTGCACACCCATGCTGGTGTCTTTTAAGGGTAGTCTGTAACCATGTTGGTGTCTTTTTAAGGGTAGTCTGTAACCATGTTGGTCTTTAAGGGTAGTCCACACCCTTGCTGGTGTCTTTTAAGGGTAGTCCTCACCCATGTTGGTGTCTTTTAAGGGTAGTCCGCACCCATGTTGGTGTCTTTTTAAGGGTAGTCCTCACCCATGTTGGTGTCTTTTAAGGGTAGTCTGTAACCATGCTGGTGTCTTTTAAGGGTAGTCCTCACCCATGTTGGTGTCTTTTAAGGGTAGTCTGTAACCATGCTGGTGTCTTTTAGGGTAGTCCGTAGTCCGTAACCATGTTGGTGTCTTTTTAAGGGTAGTCCACACCCATGTTAGTGTCTTTAAGGGTAGTCCGACCCATGTTGGTGTCTTTTAAGGGTAGTCCTCACCTGCTGGTGTCTTTTAAGGGTAGTCCATAACCATGTTGGTGTCTTTTAAAGGTAATTCATACCCATTTTAGTGTGTAAGTGGTAGTGAGAGACAGACATGGGGCAGAGCTGCTACTGGCTCTCACTGTGCCCAGCTGCTCATGAGGTGCCCGGGAGGGATGGCAGGTTCTAGCCCTGGCCCGCCACCCCAGCAGAGCCTCACAACAAGCCAGATGATCCCCACTCCATGAGGACCTCCATTTTCCACATCTGGACTTCCCCCTCATCAGAACTCCACCCAGCAGACTAGCCTATCACAGCCCTGCTCGCATGGCGCTTGCAGCCAAGCGGTTCATCAATAAATGCTGGATTTTGAGATGACTACAAGAGTATGCTACCTGCACGGCAGAGCCTGGCAAGCTACCCGTGTCGTATTTGATATGCCAAATACCAGTAACAATTATAGACCTCATTCCTATGACCTGATGGAATGGTTTGAGGCTCTTTATGTTCCTGGAGCAAGCAGGTGCCCTTGGGCTCTACTTGCATGAGACAGGTCATATGGAGATGTTACTGGTGCCCGCTCGAGCAAATCGATGATGAACAGGAAGACAGTGATACAGTGATACAGTGAAGTGGTAGTGATTGTTCCAAGCAAGATTCACTTATATCTGCCTTTTACAGAATTTATATTTATGCTCCTTCACTTATTTCACATATGACAGATGAGATCATTGGTCAGCAAGCAATTCACTCCCTGCACCCTCCCGCTTTGTGAGAAATAAAGTTCATGGTTCATTAAAGAGTATATTGTTTTGGTCAATGGAAAATAAACTGAAATTTACAGCAGGTCGGTTCTGAGTTCCAACTCTAGAGGCACTGTATGTTTCTACTTGCTTTCCTGTGCTTCCGACAACAGCCCAAAATAGAGATGTTTTTTTCTGACTAGTTATTTTCTCCTCATTTGAGCCCCCAAAGCAACACTCATAAAGAAAAGATCCGGAAAGTCCAGGCCTGGAACAGATCTTCTTAGATGTTTATCACAGAATCTATGGCCCAGCTAAGAGGAACCTGGTCTATATGAGGCAAGCCCTAAGTGATTTACTTACAGACAAGCATGAAATCGATTCAATGGTTGCATGCCTCTGAGACATGTGGTTCCTCGCTACACAGCAATAACGGATTAAACACGCTATTTTACGCTTATTTTTTAAATACTTTCCTCACAGACAAAATGAATAAACAAGTAAAAGGTACCAAGACAGCTTCTAAGCAGAAAAGGATTTCCTCTAGAAAAGCGCACAGAAACAGCATTAATATCACCTATCGAAGCTCTCTTCCACTTCTTGTGCAAACAAGAGTCACTTGACCCTTTATTGGGACTTGCGGGAAGCAGAGTCACTGCCTGCAGTACTCCACCAACTCAGGCTGAAGATTCCAAACTTCTTAGGTCTGACTATGCAGTGCTGCTCCAACAAGTGGTCGTAGCTCCTCCGGGCCAACCAAGCCAGTGCTGTTTCATTCTAGGGATAGTTATAATGTACCTGAGCAGGCAAAGCCTGTCCCCTGAACCCCAAACTAGCTGTCCAGCTCCCAGGCGTAGCTACTTCAGAAGCAACACAGCAATAGACCAGACTAAGAAAGCAACAACAGAAATGCATTTTTGTTATTTCTAATATGAATAAAAGATGAAGATAACCTTTAAAGCCGTGTTTCTCAGCTGTTTTCAGATTTTGCTTCCATACATTATTAAGGGGTGCTAGAGGGTCATTCTACACCGTGATATCCATTTCTGTCTTTTCCCCTGCAGAACGCTTGGATCGTATGGGGCCAATTTAGAAATAGTGCTCTAGAAGGCAAAAACTAAGTAACTCTTTTTTAATGCTCTTTAAGCTAAATAATCTCTACGTCATTGTTGCTCTGTCCTCTTCCTATGGTTCTTGATTCATTGTTGTCTATGTGTTAATATGGATATTAAACAAAAGGACTCATAATTTCCACCTTATACCCTTATATACTATAAACTTTAGAAATAGACCCATATCATAACAATTATATGCCACAAACTTTAATACAGCACCCACATAGTAACAGGACAATAAATTTGGCTGTGCAAAAACTTAATCTTTGTTGGTAAGAGCAACAGGACAGTGGGTAGAGTGTTTGCTTTGCAAGTGGCTGACCCAGTGCCCCATAGGATCCCCCGAGCCCAGCAGGAGTGTTCTCTGAGCCCAGAACCCCAAGTAAACCCTTTCACACCTACTAACCTATTATCAATTTTCTCACTTAATGAGAAATAAAATATTTAAGTCTATCTTGCACAGTGTAGCAGTTCTTGAAAACTGCTCATGACTGTAATGAATTTTAGTCGTTGTTTTTTCCCTGCACTATTTTTCAGTACATACAAAAAGATTAGAATTGTAATAGCATGCTACAAATTCTGCCTGTTACTCAGAAACTAATGCCTTGATTTCATTATTTTCACTGTTTTTATGAAGCTGATCATATATATCAGTCTCAAAAATAGGCTGCAAAAGAAACTACCATATTTTAGTTTAACCATTAAGGAACAATTATTCACATCACATAAAACTCTATTTTGCTGTCATATAAGGCAAATAATTATTTTAGGTTTTCTTCAACTATATGTTGATAAAGCAGATTAATAGACTAACTAATATCTCATAAAGTCACAAACTGGTTTAAGTTCCAGGACTTGAATGTTTGGGGCACTGTATTCTTCCAGAATCTACTGGAAGATTCTGGAAGATGTATGTATGTTGCAAGGACTCTTCATGAAGATTAATAGAGTAAGGATATATGCAAATATCTCTAGTATGCATGACTTTTTTATCCACATTTCTTCTGTTGGATAATCTAATTTATTTTTAATGAAAACTCCCTTTGACATGGTGGAACACAAGCAACACTTCAAACATGCCTATTCTCACAAGAATTCTCACAACTTCCAACTTCCCCAATGCATTTCAATTTCAAGACCAACAGCAAGATTTTCAGAATTAGGAAACACCCACAATATTCTTTTGTGCAGAGTGGAGATCCAGCTAACGAGCAATAATTAATCATAACAGCTTGCATCAAACTACATTCTTGTCTAGAATTATGCAGAGTCTTTAAAATTGATAGCTTCGAGTGTTCTAGGAAAAGGGGAAAAAACTATTTCTTCATGGCATCCTCGCTCAACTAACACTACTAAATGATGTTACACTTATCCAGAAAGGAGAAAAAATTGCTGTCATAAACAGATTTCTTACTATTCCTGGAGTATAAATAAAATTCTGAACTGCCTGCTTAAGCTCCTTTTCTTTGCTAGTAATATCTGTTCTGAAGTGCTTTTGATGGATGCCAAACTCTAAATATCATCTGTGAAGGAGATAAGACTCAAGTTTACAGTGAAGTATGAGATGGTGTCATGGCTGAGAAGATTTGGTACAACAATTTTACAGAAAAAAAAATATTTCTGAATATCAAATATCTGAATATAAAAGAAGATATCAACCAATTTACAATTAAATTGGAAATAAAAGTGTACCTTCGACCACTGCCTGCAAGAAGCAGCATCCTAACAACCGCCCCTGCTTATGCTTCTCCTGTTGACACAGGGAACCTTTGAGCTGACTGCTTCACACTTACGCTGTGGTCACACATCTCTGCTGTGATTATTTGTTGTTTTCTGAATTAAAGCAAATATCCTGGGAGAATTCCCTCTGACTCCAGATTCATTATACTGTAGTACCTTGAAGAATATCAGGTTCAGAAAAAAAATTCAGTCAATTAACTCAAGCAACATTTTTATCATTCCTTCTCTGTCTCTTTATTTTGACAAAATTAATCACCAAAGTATAATAGATCTAAAATAAACTGTGTACTTTTTTTTTCTACTTAAAAAGCAACAAAATTCTTCTCCTTATGAAGAGGTATGCTTTCAAAGTATTGTAGATGATTAACAAAATCAAGGAAAACTTTAATTATTATAAATAGTTTCCTTATTATTCATTACCTAAATATAAAGAGTAATTCAACATGGTGAAATTATAAATATTGATATGTATAGAATCCAAGCAAACTTTATACTTAATTTTTTAACAAAAATAGTTTCAGATTTTTTTTGTAGAGGAAGATAAAGTTTAAACAACATAAATAATATGCAATATAGGCAATTTTCTCATTGCCCATATTGAGAATACGATATAAAAAGTATTCTATCGTAAGATTATACAGTTACATAAACCATAAACCATGAATACGATAGAAAAAGTATTCTATCGTAAGATTATACAGTTACATAAACCAGGGTGAACCTATTCGTGATCCTCAGCTTTACATCAAATAATTTTTAATAATTTTAGTTTACCTGGAAAGATATTAAAAGGGTTTAAAGCTTTGCATGCAGTCGAACCCAGTTTTATTCACAGCAATACACGGTCCTACGGGCACCACCAGGAGTAACCAACAAACACAAAAACAGAAATGAGCCCCAAGCACCAGGCTTGGCTCCCAAATGCGGCAGCAACGATAACATTTAATAACCAGCATTTATTACCCCCATACCATGAGGGCAGTCATTTTCAACAACCAGACTCCACTGCTCATCAGAGCTCCACCAAGAGAAAAGCCAGTCTCTCCCCATTGCATTAGTAAATGGATGAGATGTGAGCCAACTACTAAGAGTATCCCACCCACACAGCAGAGCCTGGCAAGCTACCCATGTCGTATTTGATATGCCAAAAACCAGTAACAATTATAGGCCTCATTCCCATGACCTGAAGGAATGGTTTGAGGCTCTTTGTGTTCCTGGAGTGAGCAGATGCCCTTGGGCAACACTATCATGCAACAAGATATATGGAGATGTTACTGGTGCCTGCTGGAGCAAATCGATGGACACTGGGAAGACAAGTGACAAGTAAAGTTAATCAGCATTTGCAAGTCTATATACTATTGTTTATAATTTATATATGAATATTATACAGAAATTTTACCTGTTACTTAGCAGAGAAATTGGTGCTGACTAAAAAAAGAAAATTCAAATGACAAATGATCACGATTCAATGAAGTGTGACATGTTGGGATAATAATAAATATACTAGTAGCATGCCAATCTTCATAAATATTGGATATTTCAATATCACTACTTTCACCAATATTTTCAGACCTCAGTAGATCCAAGACTAATATAATTATGTAAAATAAGTAGCTACATTCCCTGAGCACAAAGCCAGGAGTAAGACCTGAGCACCACCAAGTATGGCCCCAAACCCCCACAAATAAAATAACACATGAATTCACAATGGCTAGGAGTTACGTTTAAAACAGAGGTATCAGAGATATGTCTCGGAGGTTAAGGGTCTCGCCTCTCATGCAGATCATATCAGTTTGATCCTCAGTAGCACAAGGGTCCCCCATGCCACCTGAAACAATCCCAAGTATTCAGAGCTTGGGATTGAGCACTTCTATGTGTGGCCCAAAAACCCAACCCCCAAAAAAGCAGTTAGTCGCCACCCATTTAAAGGTAACACTGACTGGGCCCGGAGAGATAGGATATCCAGTAGGGCATTTGCTTTCCATGTGACCCAACTGGTTTCGATCCCCAGCATCGCATATTGGTCCCCAAGCACCATCTGGAGTAATTGCTGAATGCAGAGCCAGGAGTAAACCCGGGCATAGCTGGGTATGACCCCAAAAGCAAAATAAATCACTTGATCACTTGACATCCCGTTATTCGTCGATTTACTCGAGCGGGCGCCAGTAACATTTCCATTTGACCCTATCACGTGCCAGTGTAGCCCAATGACATCTGCTTGCTTCAGGAATACGAAGAGCCTCAAACCATTTGTTCAGAGTCTTGACGAAGAAGTCTGACCATCTCATAGGTGGGCGGCCATGTGATCTTTTGACATCCTGTGGGATCCAGTCCGTAACAGCTCTAGTCCAGCGGTTGTCTCCAAATCATATTACATGTCCAGCCCATCTGATGTTCGATGCCTTGGCAAATGAGACAGCATCCCTGACTCTGGAATAGCGACAGAGGTCGGAGCTCCGGATTCCTTCTTTCACTTGAGTGAGGTGTGATATTCCAAGCATAGTTCTTTCGATTCCTCTGAAAAAATAAATAAAGGGTGCCTGCATCCAGCAGGACTTTAAAAAAATAAATAAAGGTAACACTGACTGATATTGAAAAACAAAAGCAAAAAAATCCTATTAACTAAACTTCAACCAAGGGTTAAACACTGTGTTGACAAAGTAATATACTTATGGGTCTTGGCCATTGAAGTTGCAATAAGACAATCACACAGTGGTTGACTGCTCAAAAGTGTAAAGTTATTTCCACAGTCCCAGAGGTTAGAGAGCTCAACACCAAGCTAAAATATTTCACATTTGGTAAGTATCTGCCTGATGGTTCATAGAGGTCCATCTCATACCACATTCCCAAAGCAGTGGGAAAGGAGAAGTCTCTCTTAGACCATCTTGTATAAGAACAGTGGACACATTCATCAGAGCTCTATTCTCACAACCTAATCATCTCCCAAAGGCCTCGTACCTTTTAATATCATATTAAGAATATGGATTTCAAGGGAAGACAAAAATTCACTCTACAATAACATGGTCACAGTATATAAGACACTAACTCCTGTTCTTCCTAAGTCCTGTTCTTAAGTAATGATCTGAACGAACAGAGAGTTCTTAAAACCAGATCTGCCTGTGGAGAGAAGATGAAATGAATAAGAACTAATTTTGAAAAGATATAACAGAGATTATACCAGACATTTAAAGCCATGAATATTAGATAGCATTTAAGCAGAAAAAAAAATGCAATGCACTGAAGGATTTTAAATTGGAGAATGACACATGAATATTAAAATTTAAATCCTTAATCTTTTAGGCTATTTGGGATCAGCAGAGGACAAAAACTAAAGTAGAGAGTCAAGAGACTGTTACAGTAATAAAAGTATCAAAAGGAACAGGAGGAAAAGAGTAAATTTGGAAGAAAAGTTCATTTTTAATTCACAAGTAGAAGGCAAATAATAATATGAGTTATTGATGACACTGAAGTTATGAGCCTAAATCTCAAGGGGAAAAAATGGTGATGCCATAATTTAAAAATGAAAACTTGTCCCTAAGTGAGAGATGAGGAATTTATATCCAAACAAAAACATTTAGTGTGTTAACAGGATATCCAGATAGAAATACCTATAGCAGACAGGAACTATATTAAGAATGAAATATCTGAAGAAACAAAATTAATTGGAAAAGGAAAGATGAAGAGTTAGCAAGGAATGATCCAAGAGTTAGTATGAAGGGTCAAGAGAGAAGTCTGCGATGTAAGGATAAGGCGGGGCAGTCTTGATGATGAGCACATCAGACTGCAAATGGAATGAATAAATCTTATTCCTTTTTTCCTGAAGAGTGCTGTACATCACGGTGCTGGGCAGCATGAGAAAATGAAAGGCCTTGGTATTGCCACCACCATCATTTCTCTTAACTTCTGCACATGCTCCAAAGAAGCATTCTATCGTAAGATTATACAGTTAAATAAACCAGGGTGAACCTATTCGTGATCCTCAGCTTTACATCAAAGGTTTATTCATCTGCATCCCAATAAGTATATCAAATGCACGGAAAGACTATATTTAAAGCTTAATTCTAAGAAACACTAGAGAAACATTGCCTAACAATAAAATAACAAGATCACAAAAAAAATACGCAACTCAAAGGAACATTAAACATGAATCAGGCATGTCAGAGTAAAACAGGTCTTTCCCCCAGGGGTCAATTGCGGTAGAATTTACTTCTTAGGGGGACCCAACTGAAGAATCAGTAAAGAAGACATGTTCAAACATAGTCTCACAAAATACTCTATAACCAACACCTTTAATCAAAATATATAATCTATTAGCTATTACATTATACCTTCCATGCTTTACTTTCAAATCAAAGGGCAGAGTTATCGGTATCTTGTGGGAATGATCACAACTGGATTTGCAGACTTCTACAGTATGTTGGCGATCACTTACAATAAAATCAGAATGAGAAAGGGAAATTGTCTGAGAGGACCATTGAGCCAGGTAATAGATTCAGTCTAATATATCCACACAGCAGGAACCAAATTAAAATGTAGATGGAATTCTAATATAGTCCAACTGGAAAGACTTGCTCTAGTTTCTTACAGAAGCTCGTCTGCTGTTTACAAAGAGCTAATCCTGAAGTCACAAAATTGATGATATTAATTATTTCAGATACTTGTTCACATATAAATATGTCAGTTAAAATAGCATCAAGGTCACACAGTGTTTGAAATTTAAAAAATAAAAGGCAAAACACACATACATTAGCATCGTTTTCTTACCTGAATCATTATCGAGTCATAAAATAATATTTGCATGATTTGGAATAATGCAGATCTTTCCAGTGTATCACAAATCATATACTTTCATATACTTAAATTCAATATGCCTATAAGCAACACCAACTTTTCCTGAGAACAAAGCAACGTCTATTCTACTTCCACATTCCTTCCCCTAATCTATCCCTGTATTCCTACTGTTTTTCCAAGCTGGATGCAATATCATCAGTTTCACTCATATCTGTATGGAAAAGAAGATTTCTACAGTAGAGCATTTCTCGTGGCTTCTAAGAAACTGACAAATGTGACTATCTAGTAGGAAGACCTTATGTATCACTGCACAGAAAATCATTGCACCACTTCAGTTAAAAAAATATTTTAAATAAGATTTTCAAAGGGAAAAAGGGGGGAAATAAAGTGATATAACCTAACTTTTAATCATCTGTCATGAAATTAACAAAACAAGCATAAATATTCACTTCAACAATAAAAGAAGATGTCCCACTTACTGGGGTATTTACTGATAAAGGTGGTAACTTTTTGAAAAATATATCTGAATTCTTATATAAACTATATATACAAAATAATATATAGTTTATACATATAAATAATATATAGTTTCTATACAGTTCATACATATAAATAATATAGTTTATATATGTATATAAGTTATATATATAAAAACAGAAATGACAGAAGTGAAGAACATCATAGGTGATGTAAAAATCTAAGTAGAAACTTTGAGCAGCAATATAACAGAAGTTGAACTAAAGACTGAGGCGCTCCAAGATAAAAAGGAAG
This sequence comes from Cryptotis parvus, assembly GCA_021461705.1. Classification (NCBI taxonomy): domain Eukaryota; kingdom Metazoa; phylum Chordata; class Mammalia; order Eulipotyphla; family Soricidae; genus Cryptotis; species Cryptotis parvus. Next base: position 31,972 of record JAJIBD010025860.1, on the reverse strand, counting down.
AAACTGCTCAGAAACAGAAAGTGAAAAATAATATGAAAAGAAATGAACAATATACCAGAGACTATGGGATGAGTTCAAAAATAATAATGAGTTAAATAATAATGTAGTAATAATAATAATAATAATAATGAGTTCAAGAATAATGTAAGAATCATTAGAATCCCTGAAGAAAATGGAGTCATTAAATGTGACAAAGAAACAATAAAGAAATCATCGATAAGAACTTCCCAGAGTTGAAAATTACGGGCCGGACCACCAAGAAGGCTGAAGGGTCCCGGTGAAAACAGAGCGGAAATAGGAAAACTGCAGGACACATTATCTTCAAAATGACAAAAGCCAAAGATATAGAGAGAGAGATACTGAAAGCAGCAAGATCAAAAAACAAAATGAACATGCAAAGGAAAGCTCATAAGATATTCAGCACATCTATCAAATAAGCCTCTACAAGCCAGAACACAGAAAGATAGAGTATAAAATTTCAACCAGCTGAACACATTACCAACAATACTCTATCCAGCTAGATTATCATTCAGATTTGAAAGAACAATACAGAGCTTTGTGGACAGACAACAGCTGAGGGAAGTCATAGTCTTGAAACCAGTTTTGCAAGAGATTGTAAATGACAGGAGAAGGGCTGGAGTGAGAGTCCAGTGGGGAGGGCATTTGCCTTGCACACAGTCGAACTGGGTTTGATCCCTGGCATCCCATATGATCCCCAAGCACTGTCAGGAAGTAATTCCTGAGTGCGGAGCCAGGAGTAACCCTGAGTATTGCCTGGTGTGACCCAAATAGAAAAACAAATTTAAAAAATTTAAAAAATAAAGGACAGGAGAAACTTCACGTCCTGGGCACCGAGTATGGCACCTGCTAATGCTGAATATGGCTGTCCTCCAATAGATTAAAATATGTTAAAACACATAGCATTTAATCATCACAACTAGACTTATACTGATTTATTTTCTTCTCTTAAACAGTGCTCAGGGGGCATATGGGGATGCCAGGGAGAGACGGGCTGGCCGGCCGCATCAGGCAAATGCCCTACTGTGGGCATGGGCTACTGATTTATTTTCTGACAGTACAATTTGACATTCCTTTAAATTGTATTGAACCAAGTAATGTGAAATAAATTTGTTACATGCCTGCCAAGGGGGCACGATGGGGGATGGGAGAGAATCTGGGATACTGGTGGAGGTAAGGGGGATCGGTGGTGGGATTGGTGTTGGAATATTGTATGCCTGAAACAACTCTCCTAACAACTTTAGAAACCACAGTGCCACAATAAATATTCCTGAAACAAAATAGACTCTCTTTAAAAAATTACAAATGCAAAATATTCTAAAGTAGCAAGAAATAATCAGAGAAGTTTAAAAAGATGTGGGGCTGGAGCAATAATCTGGCGCTGGGCACATACCTTGCATGTGGGCGGCCCAGGATCGATCCCCAGCATCCCATACCGTTCCCTGCGTATCGCCAGTAGTTAATTCCTAACTGCAGAGCCAGGACTCACTCCTGAGCATTTCTGGATATGGCCCCAAAATAAAAATAAATAAAATAAGGATAAATGTTCTTGAAAAATAGCATCAACATGGGCTAATTTCTTATTACAGAAGTGATAAGAAAGAAAACAAGAGAAAGTTTTTTTTTGAGACAGTGGTGGGGAGTATAAGGAAAGGGAAGCTTAGAGGAGAGAGAGAGAGAGAGAGAGAGAGAGAGAGAGAGAGAGAGTCAATATTAATCATCAGAAGCACAAATTCCTGGAAAGTTCAAATAATTAAAACAGATTACTCAACTTCATTTTACCTAGACCCCCTCCCACACTTGGCTGGAGTCTTAGGAAAATGCTCAAAAGCAATTAGTTCTCCAGACTAATTTTTTCACTAGGAACCACCTATCTTGAACTTTCTTTAGAAAAGATTTAGAATTCTTTTCCATACCATCTCTCCCCACAAACGGACTCATCACTTTGAGATCTGTACCCAACAAAGCAAAGTAAATGTAGTCATTTTCCACACTGGAGTTTAGGCTTCCTGAGAGCTATCATCAACTTTCAGTCCTGAAAGGCAGGCAGTCCTGGCTTTGCAGCGTTCTCTGAGAATATTAATGGAGTCGTGTAAAGCGATGACCCATTTCATATTTTTATGTTGTTTAATTGCCACAAATCTGGGCAAATCAAGAAGTACCAAGAAGTACCTCAATGCACTAAAGTGAGCAACACTTAATACATTCCAAATATATATTGACAAAGAGAAGGTGAGATGTAGATTATTCACTGATTTGAAGATGAGTCAATTATTTTCAAAGCTTTCTTTAAAACTGTGATTGGAAATGAAGACACTGTAAATCAACGCCCTGATGGCATGCCCTTGCATGTTTTACCACTGACCCTAACTTCCTCCCTCTTCTGAAGTCCATTCAATTATCCAACCCTGTTACTCTTTCTTCTAAATGTACCTACAAGAGCTTTCTCACTACCCTTTGTAATCACCTCAAAGACACTCCTTCGTCTTGTCTTTTCTCTCAAACTATTCAAAATCCAACTGACCATTTTTCAGACAGAATAACCTGGGATCTTGAAACAAAAATTTTAACAAATGTATACCACAATTAAAAGCTTCAGTTTTAAAAATTTTTTAAATAGTCCAAATCTTGTGCAGTTTGGCAGGGGGAAGTATGTTCAAAATGTGTCCCTACTTAAAAAATGATCATAATGATAATAATAATAATAAAAAGGAACTATAAAGATCAAACAATGTGATGCCAAACAATGTCCTTGATTTAAACTTTATTTGGTGTGTGGGAAGAGTCATTTGATGGTGCTTCTAACTTTCCTTAAATTTTCTCTTAGAATGAACTGAAAATGCTCATACTGTGAAGAATTTAGTTTTATGAAATATTCCAAAGAAACACACAAGAAGCATCTTTTTTATGTTTCTTTAGGAGAAAAAAAGTGAAATAAGGTTTAAAAATGATGGCAAATATGGCAGAACCTGTGAAAATCCTTGGGCTAAAATTTTTTTTTTTTTTGCTTTTTCGTGTTTTGCTTTTTTGGGTCAACCTGGTGATGCACAGGGGTTTCTCCTGGCTTTTTGCTCAGGAATTACTCCTGGCAGTGCTCGGGGACCATATGGGATGTCGGGATCGAACCTGGGTCAGCTGCTTGCAAGGCAAATGCCCTGTCCGCTGGGCTATCAGTTCAGTGCCAAATATTTCAATGTAAAAATACTGGCATGCTATGGTGCCATGGATAGCCAATATTCAGCACAATATGTTTGAAAGGATATATTTCCTCCACTGAGTGGCTTTTGAGCTCATCAAAATTAGCTGAGAAGAGCCGAAGCAATAGTCCAGCCAAGAGGGCATTTGCCTTGCACACAACCAAGCCAGATTTGATCCCAGCACCCATGTGGTCCCCTGAGCTTGCCAGTGTAATTCCTGAGTGCAGAGCCAGGAGTAAACCCTGAACATCACCGGGTGTAACCCAAAAAAGAAAAAACAGTCAGCTAAGGGCTGGAAAGATAGTAGAGTGGGAAGGGTCTTGCACACAGCTACCTCACACGGGGTCCCTGACTTCCAAGAGTGATTCACAAGCACAGGGCCGGAAGCAGAGTCAGGAGAGGGTCCCAAAATAAACCAACAAATCAGTTGGACACAGTTGGTCTATAGGGAGTTTATTTGGAGGGTTTCCAGTCTGTTCTGTATGTTTCCTTCTGTCATTACCACACTCTCAATTACTGTAATTATATAATAAACCTTACTATACTAGATAAGGTCATTCGGACAGGTAGCGTGTGAAGAGCCGAGCTAGTGTATTGATGAGTACCGAAGGCAGATTCTTCAGGTGTTCGGGTCTGACTTTGTCTGGGCCTGGTGCTGTTCCCTTCTTTACCGACAAGATGGCATGTCGGATTTCAGAAGGGAGAACATTGGGAATGACGTATCCATCCTGTGGAATTTGGTATGTGGGCAGGTGGATGTGGCTATCAAAGAGATTTGAGTAGAAGTCCTGGATAATCTTCTCCATTGCCTTTCTGGAAGATGTGATAGATCCATCAGGGCGTCGGAGGGCAGTCATCTTGGTCTTATAGTTGGCGAAGGACAGGCGGGCAGTGTGAATACTTTTCCCGGCTTCTGCTGCATCTTCCAGTATTTCTGCTCTTCTGTCTTTGAGGTCTGCTTTTATCGCTTCTCTGCACTGTTTAGCAAGCTTGGACGTTAGCATTTGGTCTCCCTGGGGCTCGCGCCTTGCCACGTTGGCGAATGAGCTCAAGAGTTTCTGAAGACAAGCGTCCTTTTGTGTCTTTCTCTCTCTCTCGGCATTCTTTGCACAATCATGGAGGTGCTGAACCAGTCGGTTGTATTCTTCATCGATGTCATCAATGATGGTATCTTCCCATGTTGCCGCAATGGTGCCAAAGAGTTCCCAGTTGGTGGTCGTTCATCTGACTTTAATCCTCTTTTTTAAAACCCATTTTAGCTATGTTCAGTCCTGTACCTTTCCACATAAATTTAGGGGGAAATTCCCTATCTAAATAAAGCTAGGGTTTATAATAAGGTTCTATTCTATAGGGTAATTTGGACAAATTATCATCCCAGTTCATGAATATGGTATGTTCTCTGTTCATTTATTCATGTTCTTTGAGTGTTTTCTTCAGAATCTTCAGCATCTAAATCCTATACATATTTTGACAGGTGACATATGAGTATTCCATTTTGCTTTCTTTTTTCCTAGATAGTCTTCATATACCCTCTGTATAATTGTATAGAAATTATACAATTCTATATACTTAAAATTTTCATTCTAATTTTCTAAATCTGAACTAATTTTATGTTATAGTAAATTATAAATAATTGAATGGTTTGAGTCTTTTTATGTTCCTGGAGCTAGCAGATGTCCTTGGGCTACACTAGCATGTGTCAGGACGTATGGAGAGGTTACTTGTGCCTGCAAGAGCAAATCAATGATCAACAGGAAGACAAGTGATACAAGTGATACAAGTGCTTGTTATATGTATTTTACTATATATAAAGCATGTGCTATATAGTATAATTTCTTTATTTCTTAATTCTACTTTGTTTAATATACCCATGTCACTGTGTGTGCATCTAGTCACTTATAACTAGTGATGCTACAATTTCTCAACATGTTTCTGAGCTTTCCTTTACTTCTCCCCAGTAACGGATTTCATTATTATATTACAGTATCACAACATCTCTGCAATTAATGCTTATAAGTGGTTTCTGAAATGTTTTCCAGTATGTATAACCAGTGGAAGAATCAGAACCATAGTGATCCTGAGTGTAGAGCGAGGAGGGCAATAATACAGAGGGTAGGGGGCTTGCCTTATATGCAGTCCACTCTGATTGGACACCTGGAAGCTCATCTGGTCCCCTGAGCTTTCCAGGAGTGATCCCCTGGGCACAGAGACAGGAGTAAGCCTGAGCACCACTTGTGTGTGTGTGTTTTGTGTGTGTAAGAGAGATATGTTATCCTATGTGCTGTCAAACTGGTTTCCAGAATAACTGAACTAGTGAATACTACCAGTTGTTAAATACATTTTAGATTTGCATTCAAATTATGAGATCTCAACAAAATAATGTACACCAAATATCCTCAGTAAATTTGCAAAGTAACTAAGCAATTTCCCTATGTCATCTGAACTACTGTTCTGGACTGCAGATAGAAAGTTAACACGTTAAAACTAATTTTAAAATCAGAATAGGGAGCCAGAGAGATAGTACAGCACAGAAGGCACTTGCCCTGCACACAGCCAACCCAAGTTTGGTCCCCAGCACAACACATGACTCTCCAAACACTTCCAAGAGTGATCCCTGAGTGCCAGGAGTAAGCACTGAGCAATACCAGGTGTGTATCCCCTCAAAAAATATCAGGAAATGAACTGAACATTTATTGTTCATTCCTGAATCATCAGTTATTTTGGCCATCAAATTCTAAACTACTTTAAGTGTCTGTGAATCTCCAGGCTCTTTTCTTATGTAGAGTGGGAACCCACTAAAATTTCTTGAAGACATGCAAAAAATACTATTTTGTGGTTTAGGCAATTAAGAAAATTAACAATTGGATTGTCACACAATTTTCTGAAGTATGATTATCTACATTTAGACTCAAATAACAATTACCTTAATTTTATGTGGCCTTCAAAAGAATTAAATGAGCTTTTTGCCAACATAAGCTATAAAAAAATCCATGAATATAAACAGAATTAGTAATAATCTGTAAAATCAGAAGTTGAGAGCATTTCATGCAAGAAAATAATCTCATTTGGAGATACTAAAGTAAGGAGAGTAAGGATGCTAAGAGTAAGCAAAAAGGAAGGAAGTGTTCATTAAAGGTAAAAAAATTCTCTTATGCATAACATTCTGTGAGTTATATTTAGGTATCTGTGGTCATTTCTACCAACAAGAGTCTCATTTAACAAAATTTGAAACTTTGCCTAGTTACCAGAATGTCCTGTTTTTAAATGTACCAATTACTGGGCTGGAGAAAGACAAGAGAGGGCACAGTACCTGCCTTGCACAGGGACTACTTGGGTTTGATCCTTGGCACCCCATAGAGTCCCCACACACCACTAGGTGTAATCCTTGAATTCAGAGCTAGGAGTAATCCCTGAGCGTATCTAGGAGTGGCTCCCAAACTAAAAATGAATAAATGCACCAATTATTGTGGTTCACCAATCAGAAAGGATGTTTGTTTATGCTCTCCAAGCACTCACAACATGACTCTTGGCAACCCTATCAGAGGTTATAAACCAAGGAAAGATCTAGGAATTTGAAAGACTTTTTTGACGGACCATGGTGATGCTTCTGCTAACATAACAAATGATTTCATACAATTCCTATAACGTAATAAAGGAAATGCTATTGGACAATATCTACCCTGAAGTGACTTCACTGTCTACCACTGTCTTCCCATTGTTCATCGATTTGCTCAGTGGGCACTAGTAACATCTCCATGAGTGCTGTCACAAGCAAGTGTAACTCAAGGGCATCTACTTGCTCCAGGGACAGGAGGAGCCCAAAACCATTCTTCAGGTCATGGAACTGAGGTCCATAATTGTTACTAGTTTTTGGCATAACAAGTAAATAAAACACGGGTAGCTTGCCAGGCTTTGCCGTGTAGGTGGTATAGTCTCAGTAGAAGGCTCTCATCTCGAGCATTTACTGATGAAACTTAAAGGGGAAGATCGGGTTTTCTCTCAGATGGAGCTCTGAGGAACTATGGAGTCTGGATGTTGAGAATGACTGACTGCATGATGTGTGGTTTGCTCTGGCTTCTTGCTAGGCTTACTGGTATCAGTTAGAACCTGTCTAACAACTGTATACAATGTATAAATGTGAAAGATCTTGGAAAGGACCTTATCCTAAAATAAGCATTCTCTAAGAATATCTCCAAGGGAGCTGTGGGTCTGGCACGGGTGGGTCTCTCTCTTCGGGGCAACTGGCATGGAGGCAGAGGAAAGGGCAGGGCCCAAAATTCCACTCCGAGTTCGGCCACTGTGGTCTCTTCCCCGCCCCTGAGAGCAAACCCTTGGAGCAATGTTGGACTCGGACAGGGACTGGTCGAGCCCTTACCAGGAGGTCAGCTCCATGAGTTGCTTCCACATGAGGCCGGCAGAGCAGTGCAGCTGTGGGTCTGAAGTGGATGGGTCTGGATCTCTTCCAGGTTTGCAAATTAGCTGAGTCTGGCGTGGGTGGGTTTCTCTCTTCGGCGCAAGTGGCATGGAGGCGGAGGAAAGGGCAGGGCCCAAAACTCAACTCCGAGTTCAGCCAGTGTGGTCTCTCCGCCCATGAGAGCAAACCCTTGGAGCAATGTTGGACTCGGCCAGGAGCTTGCTGCTGATAAAATATCATGGGGAATATTAAAAATAAAAATAAGTATAATTAAGTTTTTGGGAAACTACAGCTGTAAGGTGCTTGCCTTTCAAGCAGTTAACCCACATTCTGTCTCCAATGGGTCTGAGGACCAATAGGAGTGATCTCTGAACACAGAGCAAGTAGTAAACCCTGAGCACTACCACTACCAGGTGGTGGGGAAGGAAGGGAGAACAGGAGGTGAGTGGGAGAAAGGGAGGGAAGAAGGGAGGGAGGGAGGGAGACAGGAAGAAGGAAGGAAGGAGACAGGAAGGGAGGGAGGGAGGGAGGAAGGAAGGAAGGAAGGAAGGAAGGAAGGAAGGAAGGAAGAGGAAGGAAGGAAGGAAGGAAGGAAGGAAGGAAGGAAGGAAGGAAGGAAGGAAGGAAGGAAGGAAGGAAGAAAGGAAGGAAGGAAGGAAGGAAGGGAAGGAAGGAGGGAGGGAGGGAGGGAGGGGAGGGAGGGAGGGGAGAGATGGAGGGAGGGAGGGAGGGAAGGAAGGAAGGGAAGGAAGGAAGGAAGGAAGGAAGGAAGGAAGGAAGGAAGGAAGGAAGGAAGGAAGGAAGGGAAGGAGGGAGGAGGAGGGAGGGAGGGAGGGAGGGAGGGAGGGAGGGAGGGAGAGGAGGGAGGGAGGGGAGGGAGGAAGGAAGGGAAGGAAGGAAGGAAGGAAGGAAGGAAGGAAGGAAGGAAGGAAGGAAGGAAGGAAGGAAGGAAGGAAGGAAGGGGGAAGGAAGGAAGGAAGGGGAGGGAGGGAGAGGAAGGAAGGAAGGGAGGGGAGGGAGGGAGGGAAGGGAAGAGAAGGAAGGGAAGGAAGGAAGGAAGGAAGGAAGGAAGGAAGGAAGGAAGGAAGGAAGGAGGGAGGGAGGGAGGAGGGAGGGAGGGAGGAGGGAGGAAGGAAGGGAAGGGGAGGGAAGGAGGGAGGGAAGGAAGGAAGGAAGGAAGGAAGGGGGAAGGGAAGGAAGAAGGAAGGAAGGAAGGAAGGAAGGAAGGAAGGAAGGAAGGAGGGAGGGGGGAGGGAGGGAGGGAGGGAGGAAATAATTTAACATACCTTGATTGCATATTATATACCAGATACCATGTAAGCTATATTATCAGGATTACCTTAACCAATCACCACTAACTAGTCTAAGGAAAGGTATAATCATTACTTATTCTGCAAACAAGAAAATCAAGGTGCAGTTGAAAGTCTTGAGATATGGCTCCAGACTCTAACTCCAGAACTGTTTCTTACACTTTTGGGCAGAGCGCCTTGTCCAATCACAAGAACAAAGACTTTTCTACAACAAAGAGCAATGTTTATTACATAATAAAAGAGTACCTTTGATTTATTCTTATGGAAAAGAAGTGCATATATTTTCTAAGTTAACATTAAAATCAAGTCTATACCCTGAGGAGTTGGAGTCAAACAAATAGTACAAGAGAGCAATATCCTTTAAAGTGCAAAAGTTCAACTATCTTTTGTATAAAAGCTAGCCTACAGGCAGAATTATGCTGAGATAAAAAAATCATAGCATAACTATCAAAAAAATTACCCTTTATTTACTATTATGACTCTAGTATGGATCTTGAAATGCCCTTTGTCTTCTAAATAAAACTATCAGATATGTAGTGCATTTAATACTAGACATATTTTATGCAAAAAGTATAGAAATATCAATAGATAATTTTCTATCATGAGCAATAAGACTAAGGAATAGTTGTAAAATGTAAGTCCACTGTCCAAAGAAAGAGGGAATATCTGATTTCCACCATATCTTACCACTTTATCTGATAAATGTCATAATGGTAGTTTAATGTTTTCATCTTTTTTATAGAATGACTGCATTTATTTGTATGACATAAATATATATATATATATATATATATATTATGATACCAATATCCAAGGTCAAGTGAAACATGTATCAGGAGGTTTTGTCAAAGGTGGAAATTATCACAAACGTGTGGGAGTCAGAGGCTAGGTAAGACAGAAAATGGAACAGTGTGCTAACAATTGTCAAAAGTACTAATACCAACCTAGAACTGAGCATTAAGTAGAGGCAAAAAGATACACATGACAACCCTTTAATGTATGTTCTGTGATTCATAGTCTGGAAGGGAAGGAAAAGAGAAAGAGATAGAGAGGAAGGGAAAGAAATAAAGAACCTGCCATGGAGGCAGGCTGGGGAGGGGAGAGGGAACCCGGGATGTTGGTGGTGGGAAATGGACACTGGTGGAGGGATGGGTGTTGGAACACTGTATGACCAAAACCCAAGGATGAACTTTGTAATTGTATATCTTTGTAATTGTATATCTCACGGTGGTATAATAAAATACTTAAAAAAAAGGAGTGCCTTCGAGTGCCAATATATAAAGTAAAAACAGGGTGGTGGGAGATGGGCACTGGTGGAGGGATGGGTACTGGAAAACTGTATGACCAAAACCCAAATATGAACATCTTTGTAATTGTATATCTCACAGTGGTAAAATAAAATACTTATTAAAAAATTTTTTTTCATCTTTATCTATTACCAATACGTAGGACAATGGTTAAATATTAAAAAATCTTAATTTAAATAAATTACATAATATTAATATTTAAATTTAATTTTAAACTTTAACTTTGAAATTTTAATTAGTTGCAATTAAGACTCACAGACATGGGGCATAGCTGCTACTGGCTCTCCCTGTGCCCAGCCGCTCATGAGGCACCGGGAGGGATGGCAGGTTCTGGCCCTAACCTGCCACCCTAGCAGAGCCTCACAACAAGCCAAATGACCACCCACTCCATGAGGGGCCTCCATTTTCCACATCCGGACTTCTCCCTCATCAGAACTCCACCCTGCAGACCAGCCTATCACGGACCGGCACTGGCCGCGCCGGTTCATCAATAAATGCTGGATTTTGAGATGACTACAAGAGTATACTACACACACGGCAGAGCCTGGCAAGCTACCCGTGTCGTATTTGATATGCCAGATACCAGTAACAATTATAGACCTCATTCCCATGACCTGATGGAATTGTTTGAGGCTCTTTATGTTCCTGGAGCAAGCAGGTGCCCTTGGTTCTACTTGCATGAGACAGGTCATATGGAGATGTTACTGGTGCCCACTCAAGCAAATCGATGATGAACAGGAAGACAGTGAATTAGTTACAAAACCAATGCTTTTCTACAATACTTCTACAGGACAGCTCCTTTTATTTCTTCATATCTCTGTTCAAATGCCAACCTCACCCTGACCCTCCATCTTGGAATTACTGTCCTCCTTGCTAGTCTCTGTTCTACTTTTCCAGAACATTTGCTCCATCCTACCTTTCTTCTCCATTAAGTTTCCTTATTTTTCTCTCCCAAGCTAGAAGCACAGATTCCAGGACTAGAATTCCCTATTTTGTAGCCTGACACACCACACACACACACACACAATATCGTCACCCAAATGTCCTTTCAGGAATATCTGACAGCTGAATGCAGCTCTCCTCTACTAGCTCTACTGAACCTTTACCCCTGGAAGACCAAGAGTGAAGACAAACACAGTCGCTTTAATGCCACCCTGGAGCCGCTGCAGGGCTCACTGTCCTTCTGGGGGTATTCACCAAAAAACCTGAGGTGCTAGAGAGAGGAAAATAGAATCTTTTCATGGAGTATATGATAGACAACAATCGTGCTATGATATAAATTAATATCTCAGGGTAAATCTTTACTTTCCTCTCTAGAGGTAAGATTAATAAATCCTAAATTCTACTAAAAATATTTAAATGCCATTATTTCATCATTCCAATAAAAATACCTAAATTAAGTTGATCACCAAAATTATTGTATTGACCATCTCAGATCAAGTTTTGTCAAGCCTTCAAATACATAAAATTGAAAACTTTCAAAATACTGGCAAAGTTTCTTTCCACTGATTATTTTAAATATTGAAAAGGAAAAAATCACCCTTGCTAAACCAACTATTTTACACTAAAAAAATGGCCTCAGAAGTGGCCAAATTCTCAGAATGTCTCAACAAAGTTTGCTTGTTAAACACATAACAAATGGCAAAAACATATAATGAAATGATTACTCTTACTTTAATTTATATTAAGTAAATTTACAAATATTAAATGGTTCCTCAATATTTGCTTTTCTACCATCCTTTTATTTATCTAGCCCTGGCCCACCACCCCAGCAGAGCCTCACAAGCCAGATGACCCTCCACTCCATGAGGACCTCCATTTTCCACATCCGGACTTCCCCTCGTCGGAACTCCACCCAGCAGACCAGCCTATCACAGCCCGTCTTGCAGCCACGCGGTTCATCAATAAATGCTGGATTTTGAGATGACTACAAGAGTATGCTACCCGCACGGCAGAGCCTGGCAAGCTACCCGTGTCGTATTTGATATGCCAGATACCAGTAACAATTATAGACCTCATTCCCATGACCTGATGGAAGTGTTTGAGGCTCTTTATGTTCCTGGAGCAAGCAGGTGCCCTTGGGCTCTACTTGCATGAGACAGGACATATGGAGATGTTACTGGTGCCCGCTCAAGCAAATCAATGATGAACGGGAAGACAGTGATACAGTGATACCATCCTTTTTATGTGGAAGAAAGCTATTTACAATATTTTTAATTACAAAGAAGGATCAACACCGTATGCTATCACTTTTCTGTGGTATTTTCACTAACGAGATGAATGAATACAATGATCTAAAGAGAGGATACCCGGAGTTAAAGGAGGAAACAGAAAGAAATTGAGTGAAATGGGGAGAAGAGAAAGAACAGGGTGCAGGGGTCAAAAGGGATTAAGGTACTTCAGAGGAGTTAAGGAATGACAGAGCCAAACACCCAAACCACAGAGTCAGCACTCTGAAACCATGACACTAAGCATCAGCAAACAAATTTTAAAAGGTGCCTGCCAAGATGGCAGGCTGGGGGTGCAGGGTAGAGGGTATGGGAGGGAAGCTGGGACACTGGTGGAAGGAAGAGAACACTAGTAGTGGGATTAGTACTCGAACACTGTATGTCTACACTCGTCTATGAATACCTTTGTAAACCATGGTGCCTTAAAAAATTAAATTATGAGAGAAATATTCTTTTTAAGGACATTTTCACAAAATATATTAGCTGACATCACTGTGGGAGAAAATCTATATTCAAATGTAAAGTGTACAGGGCCAAACAGAACAAAAAATAAAAACAGAATTTCACTTTTCATATCTTATAAATAAGGTTTGGATAGCATTATCAGTAAGAGGAAAAGTTTGTTCCATGAGATAAAAAAGGTTTTTAAAAAGAATTCATAAATATTAAATTAAAAATGAGTTATAATACACAATAGGTACATTAAAATTTCCTTTAAGTATACTACCAGAAAATATTTATATAATTGCTATTTTAATTCAGCTTGCTTTGTATTTTTCAGAATTTTTTAAGTTCAAGCAAAATGAGAAAAATCATTTAAGCAGATATATTTGGGATTCTGTCAAATTCCCCAATGTAATGACCTACTCTTGTTTCAAAAAGCAAGCATATCTAATACCAATAAATTATGCTTTTAGAAGTAGCTAATAAGTGTTTATTTCTTTATGTGGATCTCAAATGATATCAACATAAAGATTAGAAAAAAAGATTTAATATGAATCTAAGGGTAAATATGTGAACCATTCCCATACAATGGACTACCATACTTTGTCTTTATATTGGATCTATGCTCACAATGTCATTGCTCACCAAATATCTATTAGGCAAAAATAGATGGTCATACATTTTCCGTTTAAGGTATAAAAATATTGGTTACTGAGGACTGGGGAATGGTAAAAACAGGAAAAGATATTGGTAAAATATTATCAAGTGCGAATTAGGGAAGAATAAAAGATACATGAGTCTATAAACGCAAAGGGTCTAGTGATTATATTTAATAATACACAGAAAGTAGCTATAAGTGCATATCTTAAATATGGTAAACCACACAAGAATTTAATGGTAATTCTGTGAAACAATGAAGTTTATTGGCTAAAACTCTGGTGCACATCATATTACAATATATGTGTATCAAATCACTTATATTGAATACCTAAATTTATAAAATGTTATAAGGCAAATTATATCAGACTAATGTTGGAAAAAAACAGTTTTTAATCATAATATTATTCAATAGAAAGTATTCAGTACAAATTTGCCCTCAGAGCCACGTGAAATGTTTTTGTATTCCTATGTTCCTATAATAATTGCAAGGTACTGGGAGATACATTACCTCACTATCTGCAGAGAAGAGAGTATGTCACTAGAAATGAGATATCTAATGTTTCTCACATGAGATCCACGGCAAAGAGAACATTGGGTGTGGTAGCTTCACAAATGGTCGGCAGACGAGAGCTGAAAACACCTACGAATTCAGAAATCAATCTTCACTTTGTTTATCACTACCATCTTCCAAAATTTGTGCACATCTGTACCCGTGTGGGTCTATGGAGGTGATAATAAAAACCAAAATATCCTATACTAGGATTAACATTCCAAGAAAGAGACACAAAAGCAAATTTTGAAAAGCAGAAGAGCGAGTATGAGGCTGTGCCCAAGGGAAGAGCACTCGCCCTGCACGTGGCAGGGTGCCAGGTCTTTGCCCAGCGCTACATGGCACCCCACTAACACCCCTAGCTATAGTACTCAAGCCCCCGCCAAGGGCAGACCAACGCCAACAAGGACGACCCAAGAAAATGCAAGAGAGCCCCAGCAGGACTAAAATAATACTGGAAGCGCTTGGAAGACGCAGGAAGCTTAAGGAAAGCTTAGATTTCTATGGGATAGAGAAAGAAATTGGAGTCGCTTAAGCAAAAAAGATAAATGTCCACAACCCGTTCACATGCACCATAGATCCTCTGAGCATTTATATAGGTTCATACAACAAAGAAATATACATAGCACTCACAGAGAAGTAGGTTTGTGAAAAGACATTAAGATCCCCTAATAATCAAGGTAGCACAGACTTTGAAAATAAAATACCATTTCCATAACTATGCGCTTAGAAAATCTTTTAACATTCTTACAATATTAAGTATTGGGAAGGCTGTGGAACAATGCAAAGCACAGCGGCTACCAGTGGGAGTTAAAATTGGTTCAACTCCTTAGCAGAGCAATGCAGCTGTTCCTGTTGACAGTGTGCAGAGACTATAAGGTACAATTTCAATTCTATATATAAATCCTAGAAAAATATGTGCCCATGGAAACATAAACAAGAATGTTCCTGGTGGCAATATCAGTGCAAAAAATATTTTGCCAATTGTTGAATTGTCCCTCAAACAGAGAGCAGAAAAATGGTGCAAATCAATTTTTTAAAAAAGGATAGCTTAAGAATAAAATTATTGGGATAAATAAGAGATGGCTAGAAGGAAGATAAGTCACAAAGCATAGTGAGTTATAATGCCCATAGGTCCTGCCCTTTCCACAAGAGTTACTCAGAATAATCAACCCTTCTGGGTCTCTTATGATCTTACGAGCCTTGTGCAAAAGGAGAGTTGAACTAATACACAGAAAACAGAATTATAAAGAATCTAAATGCCAACTCATCTTCTAGGTAATAAATGTATCTTCTCATGCTGAGAACATGTAAAGGACTATATGAAATATAAAATATAAAATAAAATTGTTTAGTAGGAGAGAGAAGACAGAGAAAAAAGCAAGATAGATAGATAGATAGATAGATATAGATAGATAGATAAACAGACAAAACACAAACTTTTCATAATATTCTACAAATTATTAATTTGTAGAATTAATAATTTGTAAAAAATATTAATTTTTTACTCTTTAAGGTGATGCTGAAATTCAGTATATTTTTTAATTAAAAACTAAACTCTACTGGGGCCGGAGTGATAGCCCAGTAGGTAGGGCGTTGTGCCTTGCACGCGGCCAGCCTGTGCTGGCCCGGTTTGCCTCCCCAGCATCCCATATGGTCCCCCGAACATCGCCAGGAGTAATTCCTGAGTGCAGAGCCAGGAGTAACCCCTGAGCATCGCCGGGAGTGACCCAAAAAAAAAAAAAAAAAAAAAAAAAAACTAAACTCTACTATCATATTTGAGTAAGTATTAAAAGCTGAAGATTTGAAGGCCAGCTGAGCATTGCTCTTTAGGGATGACATATTCTCTTTCAGCAATTTCTTCATGAGTCACACCAAACTTTTTATTAAGTCTGTATTAAAATATTATATTTATATATGTCCAGAGACAGACATGGGGCAGAGCTGCTTCTGGCTCTCCCTGTGCCCAGCGCTCATGAGGTGCCTGGGGAGGGATGGCAGGTTCTAGCCCTGGCCCGCCACCCCAGCAGAGCCTCACAACAAGCCAGACAAACCCCCTCCACAAGGGCCTCCATTTTCCACATCCGACTTCCGCCTCATCAGAACTCCACCCAGCAGACCAGTCTATCACAGCCCGGCTCATCGAGATCCACCTCTGCAGTCTTTTTTAATCCGGCCCAGGTATGCTGATCCAGAGACAGACACGGGGCAGAGCTGCTTCTAGCTCTCACTGCGCCCAGCCACTCATGAGGAGCCCGGGAGGGATGGCAGGTTCTAGCCCTGGCCTGCCACCCCAGCAGAGCCTCATAACAAGCCAGACAACCCCCACTCCATGAGGACCTCCATTTTCCACATCCAGACTTCCCTCCGTCAGAACTCCATCCAGCAGACCAGCCTATCACAGCTCTGGCTCGTGCGGCTGCTTGCGGCCGCGCAGTTCATCAATAAATGCTGGATTTTGAGATGACTACAAGAGTATACTACAAACACGGCAGAGCCTGGCAAGCTACCCGTGTCGATATTTGATATGCCAGATACCAGTAACAATTATAGACCTCATTCCCATGACCCGATGGAATGGTTTGAGGCTCTTTATGTTCCTGGAGCAAGCAGGTGCCCTTGGGCTCTACTTGCATGAGACGTCATATGGAGATAGTTGCTGTTAGCTTGAGCAAATCAATGATGAACGGGAAGTCAGTGATACAGTGATACAGTGATATGTATCTATATAAATATATATGTATATATGTATATATGTATACATATATGTATATATCTGTATCTCTGTATCTACACATACATATATACATCATTACCGTACATATGTCTCATATACTGTCTCATGTGTATAGACACATATACATACATATATACAGCTACATATATACATAAATACATATACATATATATGTAGGCTATATATACATATATACATATGTATATATGTATATATGGATATGTATATATATATAGATACATATCACTGTAGCATTGTATGTATCACTGTCTCCTGCTCATCATTGATTTGCCCGAAGGGCACAAGTAACATCTCCATATGACCAGTCTCATGAAATCACTGTATCACTGCTATCACAATGTATACATATTATGTATATATACATATATATCTATATATGTATATATACATACATATCTATATATGTATATATATGTATATATATTTGTTTTAAAAATATGTATATATTTGTTTTATATATAAAACAAATATGTATGCATATTCATATATGTATATATTAAACTATTATATTTATATATGTATATTATATTTATATATGTATACATATAGTCATATAGTCATGCATTTTTTTGTTTTGGCACACACAGCAGTGCTCAGAGATTTCTTTCTGGCTCTGTGCTCAAAGATCACTCCCAGCAATGCTAGGGCTCTGAGGAGATGCCCGGATCACACCAGCACTGCCTGTGTACCAGACAGCACCTTACCCTAACCCACTCTACTATCTCACTGGACCCTATCTCACACCCAGCAATGCTCAGGGGCTACTCCTAGCTCTGCACTCAGGAATTACTCCTGGCGGTGCTCAGGGGACCATATGGGATGCCAGGAGGAACCCAGGTTGCCCACCTGCAAGGGAAAATGCAAGGCCACTGTGCTGTCATGCCGGCCCCAAAAATATTTTTAAGGCAGGCAAATACCAGTCATAGACTAATAACTGATACTCTTACATTACTGATGAGTGTTCTGCTTTATTCATAAACACTAAGCTCCCAAAAGGGAACAACAGTCTTACATCCCTGAATTTGAAGCATCTATTGTCTACACCGCGCAAAAGCCAACAATCCTCTCTGTAGGCAACACCACTGATTGGTGAACACACACAGTCACAGGCCAGCAGCCTGTTTTCCTCCTATCTTGTAAGCTTCTCTGTGTGTTGACTACTCTTAGACTATAGGGAAACACAATTAGGGACCCCTTCTAATAAGCTTTTTGACTGTACTGTTTATTTTAATAAAATCTGGAGCATAAAAAAGTATCTCCATAAGAGAAAGTAAAAGAGAACAAATGCAAGTAAACAGAAAATAACTGTTCCAATAAGCTCAGTCCAACCCTTTCCTGGCACATAGCAGACTTCTCACATTCCAGTTCCAGGTGCCACTGCTGTGGATTCTGTCACTGGGCAATTCCAACCTCCCTGCATCCAGCTCCCACTACTGTAGGCTCTCAATTCCTGGAACCATCTGGTCACCCCCATCAGTCCAAGGGTCCTCAAACACATGCTTCCAGGGGAGCCTATAACACTCATAAACAAAGTGACCACCATACTTGTTCCAAGCCCAAAGTATTTACTCATAATTCCAGTTTTCAAAGGTTAGTACTGTTGGAAATAGGGACTGTAGCTAATGAACATCAAAGGACAAAATAAGGTAAATTCACTTACATCACTTGAGACATCAATTGATTTCCCGATTAAATTTCTCTCAAGCCAAAAAAGGTCCCAATAGAATGTGTTGGCTTCTTTAGTCTCAGAAGAAACAAAGACTTTAAATTGTTTTTTTTAGATATTTTGATTGCAACAGACAGTAGATTTGGTTGCTTTACTCAGTGATAAGTAGCTGGTTCAGTTACGATATAGCAAATGTGATGTTCCAAACTATTTTTAGTGTAAAGTGAACAAGCCTCAAGGTTGCTTACTCTCGCCACTAAACTAAAAGCAAAGGTTTCTTCTTGTAAATAATTTGTTGCAGCAAATTTAGCATCTAGGTAACTTTCTTCTAAACATTCTCCTGATTCTTAAGGAAAATGGCAGTGAAGGGGAAGAAAATTCCTACTCAGTATGATAATTCATAAATAAGAAAGTTCCTACCTTTGCAAAGCAAATGCAAGTAAACAGAAAATAACAAAAATATATACACAAATTTACTGAATACTTGTAGAGACCACCTACTGTCACTACTGAATCATAAGCACGCTTTCGACAATGTCAATTCTCAACTTTTCAGTATCCTAAACTCATGCTGACAGACTAAATATTTAGGTTTTGTAGTTTTCCAATCATTTGAACCTAATATTCTCAATTGTGATCGATTTATCCAAAAACACGTCAAAAATCTTCACAGTATCTGAAGACATGTGAAAATGCTCTACTAATTTTTTGCAGAAGTTAGTGTTATTAACACTTTCTTTTCACCCACAGCAGACACTCACCATACAAAAAAAAAAAAAAAAGAAAATAAGTTTTATTTGTTCTCATACTCATGATCTTCTTCAGCCACATATCCTTTCTTGGAGGTATTTTATTTTGTGACAATCAAAAATGAAAAATTATAAGGAAGCTGTATTTTTGAAAGCTATACTTAAAATATGAATAAAATATTTTTATTTTATGTTGTTTTGCCTTTCATAAAATCAAGATGGCATTAAGTCTTCAGTATGAAGTCAGCTCACATTTACAAACTCCTGATGATCCACAACTCTTTGTCCTGGTCAGAGTTCGCTACTCACTGATCCCTTTTATGTAAATATATACGCCTTACTAGACATGCTTTTCTTTTCTTAAGAAGAAATGAGATTGTTTTTGAGGGTGGCAAATTCTTCAAATTCACTCGGTTCAACTTCTTCATTGTTGTTTAAAAGGCATGTTTTTACTCTAATAATTTCACATCAATTAATTCCACAACAATCTTTCATTTCTAAAATATCTTTAAAACCTGCTGAGTTAATAGCATGTCAAAATGCTACCAAAAAAATAAATGCTTATGCATTACAGACTAGATTTTAAATCATGTAAAACTGAATTCTAAACTATGGTATTTATTTTATTTAGTGATGACTTTCAAGCATTAATAAGCTTTAATATTTAGTTATAAATGTAAAGAAAGAACATTATTTAAATGTTGACATTACTTATAAAAGAACAATAATAGGATTAAATTTTGCATTGAATAATAGTAATAGACTTATTTGAAAAGCCATGCAGAGAATAGCTGATGCTTTACTAAAGGGAAGAATAAATTAAGATATTTTATATAGTCATAGTACATAATTTTATAGAGGAGATGGCTAAAATAACAAAATCTATTTTCCAATGGGTATTGCAATTGCATGACCCATTAATTTTATTCCTAAACATATTGCTTGAATTAAGATTGAATTCTACTCTTACTTGACCCATAAACAGCCAATATTTCCTATATTACTATTTATCAGACTGATCTGCACTTTGTTTAATCAAACTGGCATTATGAAAACCACATGAAGTTGAGGAGACGGATAAGAAATGTATTGATCCAATTCCTATTTTTAATAAATCTATAATAAAACTGTTATAAAGCAATGAGATTTTATGTAATAGAATATTTCAATAAAACCTGATGGTGATATGCATTCACCCTGAAACAAGACTCTGGATCAGAATATTGGGAGGCCAAGAAATATCCCTAGAGGGGGTATAAATTTTCAAGGACCATTTCACTAATATAATAGTTTCCCCCAAATACTTCTCTGTTATAAAAAAAAATTAAACTAGGGTCAGAGCAATAATATGGCAGGTAGAGGGTATCCCAGGAATCCCAAATGGCATAAAGGAGATAGGTAGGTAGGTAGGTAGGTAGGTAGGTAGGTAGGTAGGTAGATTAGATAGATTAGACAGACAGACAGACAGACAGACAGACAGACAGACAGACAGACAGACAGACAGATAGATAGTTGATAGATGATAGATAGATGATAGATAGATAGATAGACAGACAGACAGATAGATAGTTGATAGATAGATGATAGATAGATAGACAGACAGACAGACAGACAGACAGACAGACAGACAGATAGATAGATAGATAGATAGATAGATAATAGATAGATATAGAATAATGAATAGATAGAAAAAATAGGTAGATGAATGAATAGATGACAGACGGACGGACGGACGGATGGACACACAGACAGGCAGGCAGGCAGGCAGGCAGACAGACAGACAGACAGACAGACAGACAGACAGTAGACAGATAGATAAAAAGGTCGACCTCAAAAATAAAAAAGTTTGCCCAGTTCAATTCAATACGTAAAATATAGAATGACCTCAGGAACAAAGTTCGAAGGTTTATAAAAAGCTTAAAACCTTATTTCACACCAGAATAATATAGCCCCTAGCCCACCACCCCCAATCCTTAATCAAAGGACCAACCAAGTTGACCAGGACACTAAAAGGCGAACTGCAGGCTACAGCCGGGCCTTCGGCAGGACCGCTACCTTGAAAGGCAGCTGCATTCCGCGAGATGAGGAACTTGAGCGCGGAGCTGGACGCCTGCAGCACCTGCTGCATGTCCCGCGCCAGCCACCTGGTACCGCTCCTCCATCTTCCTGGTGCAGCACGTGGGACTTTTAGCGACGCAGACCTGCAGGTCAGGTCCTGGAACACAGAAACACTCTTGAGAACACATACCAGGTTCATTCAGTGAACAACTACACATCCCTGGCAGACATGGCCTCCACGGTGAGAGCTGACTTACTCGGACCCTTGTAAGAAATAGCATCCTTCCCCAGAGAGAGCCCCTAATTGGCCATCTTCCAGAAAGCTCCATGGAGACAGATCAGGCCCTTCGCCTGCCTGCAAACTCTTCAGAGCCACTGCCCTGGACTCCTGTTGTTTCTTTAGCTTAGAGCTGGGCAGTGTTGGTGACCCCCCCAACCTCCCCACCTGGTTTCTGAGATCTCTCTGCGTGGAGTGGAGGGGAGGGCCCAAGCGGGGCTGCAGGAGACCAGCTCCTGTTGGGCCGCCCCTAAGCAAGAGCCCTGCAGCAGCCAGGCGCGCTCCAAACAGGAAGGTCTGCTTTCCCGGTGTCCTCCACCCCAGCCCCCGTGTCCCTGCTGGGAAGAAGATGGTGACAGCAAAACTAAGGGGCGAGGAACTGAGTGAGAAGATGAAGGAGCGCGGCCGCAGACAAGACTGTGGCCAAGACGCCCGAAGACGGCTGGAGCAGGAGATGCTGCCCCACGGGCCGGTGGGAGACTGGAGAAGAACCAGGTTCGGGAGCAGCCTCCACGCACGGAGAGCAGTCCTGAAAGGCTGACCGGAAAAGGCCCCCAAGGAGGGCCCCAAGTGGGCTTGGACAGGGGTCTGTGTCGCAATGTGTTGTCATCAAGTCTTCTGCGGCATAAAACAGAGAAAAGAAAGAGCATCCTTGGGCCTCCGCACGGCAGAGCCTGGCAAGCTACCCGTGTCGTATTTGATATGCCAAATACCAGTAACAATTATAGACCTCATTCCCACGACATGATGGAATGGTTTGAGGCTCTTTATGTTCCTATAGTGGGCAGATGCCCTTGGACTGTCTTGCATGTGACAGGACGTATGGAGATGTTACTGGTGCCCGCTCGAGCAAATCGATGACATACGGGAAGATAGTGATACAGTGATCCTTGGGCCCGAGGTGTAGCACTGGTTGTTGCTCGCCTTATAAGCAGGCGACCCTGGTCCAACCCCCAACACTACATACGGCCCCCCAGAACCCACCAGGAGTGATCCCTAAGCAGAGTCAGGAGTGTGGCTAAAATAAACAAAAAGGACTGACTAAACTATATATTTCCAATGATAAAACAAAATCTTTCAACCACTAATTCTTTGCTTAATCACTTGGGAAATGTATGACAGAATATTAAGCATGTTCCCTCAATTTGTGAATTACTCACTAGGAAATAGACTAATGGAAGTCTTATGAGTTATCACATGGTGTGAGTTATGTCAGAAAAGATATTTTTTCTTATTTATTAATTCAAGCTATTGAAGTAAATTATTTGAGGACCATATGCTACAGATAAGGAAATGGGCTACAAATTGTCTTTACTGAGGAACAGAAATGAAATTCTGTATACACACAAAAGCAAATATGTTGTCAGTTTCTTGGAGAATAGCAATTAACAGTAGTAAACATTTGCTGGATGGAGACCCCTTTGGGTCTAATCCCAGCATCTAATTCAGATCATAACTTTGCTTTCCAAGGGACAATCCCTACCATTAGAATCTTCTTTTGTTTTATAACCATAACCAAAAACCTCTACGCAAAGATGCTGATTGCATGAAATGTTTAGCAATTACATGCACACAGAAATCTGATATTTTAAAAACCTCCTAGTAGGATTCACAGCTCCCATCCTGAGTAAGGTTCTAACACAGAAGTCACGGAGCATGAAAGGTACCTAAGGGACACATTCTGGGCACCCAGGGACTGGCTACGTGCTGAGTGTGCACCTTGCCTAGGTGAGGTGCTAATCTGATCACTGAAATGTTGGGTGTGACCCCTGACACCTAACAAAAGCATGCAACATACCACCACCAGGATGGCATTCCACCCCCTCCCAGGACTAAAGTCACAGCGCACTACTACTTTATAGATTAGTTCGGGCCACACCCAGCAGTGCTCAGGGCTTCTTCTGGTTCTGTGCTCAGGGATCATTCCTGGTTCAGGACTTGAGCATGGGGTTCTGGGAATCAAATTCAGTCAGGAATGTGGAAGGCAAATGCCTTACCCTCTGTACTGTTTATTCATCCCAAAAAATCCAGCCTCAATTTAAAAAAAATTAACTTAAAAAATAGGTCAGGAGAGCTAGTACAGGAAGGAGCTTGCTTGCCTTGCTTGTGGCGCATCTCCATTCAAATCCAAGCACGCAACATGGTTCCCTGAGCATGTCAGGAGCGATCTCTGAGAGCAAGACCAGGAGCAGACGCTGAACATTGTTGGGTGTGGGCCCCAAACAAACATTAATAAAGAAAAGTTTGCAGTTTGCCATGATAGGGTGAGCCCAAGGCACCCCGAACATTACCTGGTTTATGTAAACCTCAAGGACATGACCCTAACATGACCTAAGCAACACAACTATCCCACTGATACTTAAAGCCCAAATGTTTTTGGTCTTTTAGGGTCACATCCCACAATGCTCAGGGGTTACTCCAGGCTCTGCACTCAAGAATCCCTCCTGGCGGTGCTGGGGGCGCCATATGGAATGCCAGATAGGGGATCAAACCCCAGTTGACCTCATGCAAGGCAAATACCCTACCCACTGTGCTATCCCTCCGGGCCCAAAAATACAAAATGTTAGGCCTGAGGGAAAGGAAGGATCTAAAGAGTCTCAGGCTTTGATGCTCCCAGCAGGCGGCTCGGCTGATGCACCACAGAGCTACACCACTTCCCTCCTGCTCGCACCTCACACTGACTGCTGGCCTGAAGGGTTCCAGCCCCTAAAGAGCGCTTGGAACCCCACCCCCACACAACACACACGTAACAGATAAATAAGAGTAAGACTATTCCTACATTATCTCTTCATAGAACGATTTTAGATCAAATGCAAAATACCTACATGCATGCGCGGACACTGTGGGCCTGTGTGTCTTTCTGTCACTCTGTCACACTCACACACACACTCACACAGAGAACAGCCACCATTCACACACACATACACGCACACACTCACACAGAGAACAGCCACCATTCATATACACACACACCACACAGAGAACAGCCACCATTCACACACACATACACACTCACACAGAGAACAGCCACCATTCACACACACATACACACACTCACACAGAGAACAGCCACCATTCACACAAACATACACGCACACACTCACACAGAGAACAGCCACCATTCACACAAACATACACGCACACACTCACACAGAGAACAGCCACCATTCACATACACACACACTCACACAGAGAACAGCCTCCATTCACACACACATACACACAGAGAACAGCCACCATTCACACACACATACACACACAGAGAACAGCCACCATTCACACACACATACACACACAGAGAACAGCCACCATTCACACACATACACACACAGAGAACAGCCACCATTCACACACACATACACACTCACACAGAGAACAGCCACCATTCACACACACATACACACACTCACACAGAGAACAACCACCATTCACACACATACACACACACACTCACACAGAGAACAGCCACCATTCACACACACACTACACCCCACAGAGAACAGCCACCATTCACACACACACACACACTCACACAGAGAACAGCCACCATTCGCACACATACACACACGTACACACACTCACACAGAGAACAGCCACCATTCACACACACACATACACTCACACAGAGAACAGCCACCATTCACACACACACACATACACACTCACACAGAGAACAGCCACCATTCACACACACACACACACTCACACAGAGAACAGCCACCATTCAAATTCCTACTTTTTGACACAGAATCTGCCTCAGGTCTCTTGTTGCTATTAGTTTTGAGTGACACAAAAGCATTTGAAATCACTCTGAGTTTCTTGCCAACACAGGACATCACAATTTCTAACACTTTGGCTTTCATTTGTTTAAATCAGACAAATAATAAATGAAAGCATTTGAGTACTTCACAAAGGGGCAAGAAGAATAAAATCTATGTGTCACAGCAGGTAACATTTTGGCAACGGCTTTCCATTTATCTTGCCTGAAGTTATACAAAAACACTCTATTTCAACAGTAAAACTGATTGAAAGGAAACAAAGCTATCTTCTCAGCTTTATTCCTAAATGGAAGAATTGAGAAATTAGAGTTCAGAGGAAAAAAAAAACATAATACAGATTGTGGAAAAGAATCAACAAATAAATACTTAAGTATATAAACACAGAATGGTGAAAACTACCAGGGAATTAAATTAATAATAACAATAACAACAATAATAATTACAATAAATCACTATAAATATCCCTAGAATTATGTAACATGTCATTGCTAAGTCACACTCCAATTCAGGGAGTACAAAGCCCAGAGATATGCTCTTTGCTTCCTGCCTTCATGCTAAGCTTCAGCTAAGAAACATGGGCCCTATTTCCTTCATAAAAGGGCTTCATTTCAGCTCCTTGTTTTCACTCAAGTTTCTTCTCCTCACATCTGTCCAGGACACGCTTGTCCTAATGTGGCCACACAAACAGGACACAGATATACACCATCACCTAATTCATTCCCATCTCTTTGCCTTGACATTTGAAATCAGTCTTTATGATGAAATCAGCCTTACATGAAGACATGGAGACATAAAAAGGCTCTGAAGACTGGCTAACACCATACACCTACATACTGCAAAATGATACAGTAGGTTTATGGAGTCATGCAGAGTGATTTCCAAGCTCTCTTCTTCACCTTCACTCTATAATAATCTGCATCTACATATATTAGTGACCATTCAAGATTGCAGCTTTGAAAGAAGTCATCTATTTCCATAAATTGCAACAAAATAAATTTTAGGCTTGGAACAATCAGGATTCTATGACAATAATTAAGTCAGCAAAAAACCAAACTGGTAGACTTTTGCCTTTTTGTACATTTTTAATGATGGAAAAAAAATATATATATATAAAGATTGTACAGACTCCCTTGACTGCTATCAAAAACAGAATGTAGAAGAGATACCATCATATCTCAGCAACTGTACCTAAGCACAGATAGCAATTTAGACCACTTAGAACAAACACATTTTCTGGACTTAAATGAAGATCTACACTGATTAATCCAGACTTCGATACAGAATCTTGGAAGTAGGAAATGATATATTACATCAAAACTCTAAGCTAAGTAAGGACTATAATTCAAAGATCTTGTTATATCTAATTGGCACAAAATTTCCATCATTATCACCTGTAAGAGGTGCTAAAGTAGCTTGGAGTTTGCGGGTCTCAGTGGAAATGAAAAGGCGATACCTATATCTATATAGATATCTATCATTTCTTCCCGTTTCCATCCACAGGAAAAGACAATATTTTGTTCATAGTGTTAGCACCAAGAAACAATAAGATGCTTGTTCATAAAAATTCCAGACTACTGTTCACACTGTAAATACAGAAAGCATCATGAGAAAGTAAAGTCAGAAGTAACCCAGATACTACATGGTAATAAGACTCACTGTGAAAAACAAACAACCCAGAGTCTGGCTTCTAAGAACAAGCCTAACAGAGATTCTATGAAACAGCAAGTTCAGGAATAGCAGTTGTGTGCTTAAATTATAAAATCAAACTCCACAAGAGCTGAAATGCCAGAAACAAACCAAATTCAAAATAAAATAGCAGGCAACTTAATGAGGAGGCTTTCAGCAAGAAAGGGGCTCTTAATTTCTCACCCCAAACAACAGGGTGTCTTTGCGTGTTCTTCCTTCAGCATTAGAAATTATTGCAGTGCTCTACCACCTTGAGCATTTTTCAAATACATTAAAATAATAACATTTCAGGGCATTCTGGAGAGGTGTTGAGAGGGGCAGTGCAGTTCTTACTATTTCCAAAACCCCCCATGAATAAGACAGAACAACCAGAAAATAAGTCACCCCCTCAAGAAATACAGCCCACCTAAATGTGGGTCATCTTAGTGAACTCAAAAATAGAAAACAAAAATGAACAGTACTAGCACTACGGCCTCCCACCATCAGACTTTAGAAAGAAGGTAGAACAAAGCAATGGGATAATGGCTGAAGGGACTGACCATGGCAGAAGCCCAAAACAGTCAAGAGGAACTCACAGGAAATCAGGGCAAGCAGGAAGAGCTGATGAAACAGAAAGAACAGCCGGTGAGATTAGGGTTCCATGCAAAGAATACAGGGTAGAGAGGAATGGATAAGTGGGAGGAATCCCTGCCCCTCAGCTCTCAGAGCCCCCAGGAGACTGCTTCTGAGGGCAAAAGCCCACACACAGAAAACCATCTAAAAGTGACATCAAACTTCAACAGAAGCAGGCGCTGAGAGATACTGACGAATTTCAGAAAAACATCAATTATGTTTTTAGCACTAGGGTAGAAAGAGAGAAGCAAGCTGTGTTAAGTTGGAAACACTATCTGAAGTTCTTCTCAACTAAATGTTGGGGGGGGAACTGCTTCATATAAAGTATACCACTAAGCAGACTGAGGCTGAATCTCACATGGAGTTATTATATGAAAAAGAAAATAGAGAACAAAGTCATGTCTCCACTAAGGTAGTATGCCGGAAAGAAAAGTTCCTTCCACCAGACAAAGATAACTGTAACCACTTTCAAAGTTATCCGATTGTAAATAAATAAATCGATAGATCACGATCACGATCACGATCTTCCCGTGATCATCTATTTGCTAGAGGGGCACCAGTAATATCTCCATATGTCCTGTCTCATGCCAGTAGAACCAGGGGCACGGCTTGCTACAAGAACATAAAGAGCTCAAACCATTATATTAGGTCATGGGAATGACCTAATGAAATTGTTACTGGAATTTGGCATATCAAATACAACACGAGAAGCTTGCCAGGCTTGCCGAGCGGAGTCAAACTCTTTTAAACACCTCCAAATAAAGCATAGCGGGCATGCGAGCCGGGCTGTGATGGGCTGGTCTGCTGGGTGGAGTTCTGCCGAGGGAAGTCCAAATGTGGAAAATGGCGGCACCCATGGAGTGAGGGTGGTAGTCTGGCTTGTTGTGAGGCTCTGCCGAGGTGGTGGGCCAGGGCTAGAACCCGCCATGCCTCCCGATGCCTATGAATGGCTGTGCACAGGGAGAGTAAGGAACAGCTCGCCCATGTCTGAGAGACCAAAAAATCGATAGATAGATGAATGAATGAATGAATGAATGAATGAATGAAATAAGGGGGGTCAGAGCAATAGGAAAATAGGGTGTTTTGTTTGCCTTGCATACGGCCAACCTGGGTTCGATTCCTGGCATCCCATATGGTCCCCCAAGAACCACCAGGAGTAATTCCTGAGTGCAGGACCAGGAGTAACCCCTGAGCACCAACAGGTGCAATCCAAAAAAAAAAAAGACCAAAAAATAAAACCTATCCAATGTGACACAGAATATGAAAGAACAGCACAATCCAACTAGAAAATTATCAGATAAGGTGACAACACTCTAGGAAGAATCAAAGATGAAAGAAAAAAATTCTAATCTGAACTAGAAGGAACACAGGTTGAATCGACATAAAGGAGTGCATTAAGCAAAGGCAAATCAGAGGGAAAAGACATGTTGTAACCCCAAAAAGGAAGAGGTACTCTAGGCATGCAAATAGACAATGGAATAGTGTCTTGAGCCCGGGGGGCACCTTGAGCATTGAAGGCGCAGTAACCTTGTCCCTCAAACCATAAGCACTACTCTTAGGTAGGTTATATAAGACAGAGAAAGTCCAAAAGAATCCACTTTGAAATGATTAGAGTTAGTAAATCAAGAGAATAAAGTAGCAGACAAAATCAGCGTATAAAACTCATTCCCAGGGTCAGGGAGACAGCTCAAAAGGCTAGCGTGCATGCTTGGAGTGCAGGAGCTGGGTTAGGTCTCTGTACTAAAGTAACCCGAATACGATAGCATGTAGCCCCAAAACATAGTTGTGCTTTTATATTCAAGCAAAGAGCTGTAAAAGAAATCAAGGAAACAATTGTTTTCGCAAATACATCTGAAATCACTGAATTGGTAGGAAGGGCAGAATTCTAATTTATAAATTATATATCTGTGTATGTATATGTTATATATGTGTATTATTCAAACATTATAAGTCTATTACTTAGGCATCTAGTTTATAGATGTATACATAAAAGTTGTGAGATATTTGTCTTTGGTGGGATTTTGAAGGTGGGAAAGAGACAGTAATTAATGATAATCCTTGAATGATTTAGCTGAGAAATGTTGCATAAATAGTAAATTGATAGAAAAGGAAACAAAAAGTGAATAGCAGTTTTTTTTTATTTTTTATTATTTTTGTTTTATTTTTTATTATACCACAGTGAGACATACAATTACAAAGGTGTTCACAATCGTTCTTGGTAATACAGTATTCCAGCATCCATCCCTCCACCAGTGCCCCATTTCCACCACCAATGTACCCCCACCCCCTCCCACCTACCCCCAGGTTGCCTCAACAGCAGGTAGCCCTGTTTCCTTTCTCTCTCTGTCTCTCTCTCTGTCTCTGCATCTCTCTCCCTCTTGTTTTACACATTGTGGCTAGCCCTGCAGATATTGAGTTTAAAACTTAAGTCTCTTTGTGTAGAATAGCAGTTTTTTTTTCTATGTCTTTTTTAGTATTTTATTATTCCACCGTGAGATATACAATTACAAAGATGTTTATGTTTGGGTTTCGGTTATACAGTGTTTACAAAGAAATATATATATATATATATATATATATATATATATATATGTGTGTGTGTATATATATATATATATATATATATGTATAAAGTTTTGGGGGAGTTTTGCCTTTTTTGGGTCACACCTGGCAAAGCTCAGGGGCTACTCCTGGCTCTGCACTCAGGAATTACTCCTGGCGGTGCTCGGGGGACCATATGGGATGCCGGGATCGAACCCAGGGCGGCAGAGGCCAGCTGCGTACAAGGCAAAACGCCCTACCCGCTGGGCTATCGCCTCCAGCCCCAAAAAATATATATATATCAAGTTTTTGATTGAGAAAATGTGGGAGATAGTCCACTGAAGATGTATACATTTCAATATGCAAATATAGAAACTAGAAAAAAATCGCTCTAAGGTTCAGATTGAAGATACATTTAGAAGTTTTACAACACAAAGTGATATTAAATACAGGCGGTTTTAGCAAGATAATCTAAAGGAAAACTTTGGCTCATAAAATCTAAAGGCTTTTTCAACCTCAGCATTACTGGCACTTGAAATCAAATAATTATTTTCTTGTGGCAGAGTTTCCTGTACATGGTAAAATATTTAGCAGCATTGCTAAGCTCTTCCCATTCTACATCAGTGGTGAAAACCAAAACGCCTCCACACATTGCTAAATCTCCTCTTTTGTTGTAAGCACTTCTGGGTGAGATCAGAAGATGAGATCAGCCAGAAGAAGAGCCAGACAATGAGAAACGTAGAGGGAGAGTCCCTGCAACAAGTCTGGTACTGAGCAGGAGAAGAGTGGAGCTGAAGGAGAGAGTCTTAAGGCATCCGAGAAGGCGGAGTCGGGAAAGCATCTTTTTTCAAGAAGTCTCTACTTTTTAAAGATCTGGAATCACCTGGGCTACTATTTGGGTTGTTCTTGGTCTCTAAGTAAATAGTAACGATGGAAGCAGTCACATTGCATTGGTGATCCTATTCGTTATAAGACATATTTATGCGGTCAGTTCTCACCCAAAGCTGTTGTGCTAAAAGCCGTTTAACAGTTTAAAGCTCATTCCTTTCTAGCTTCTGCCAGCCCTTACTAAAAGAACTGCCTAATAGACCGTAATATCACCCTGCATACTGGTGCTTTCCTGAACATTTGCTACCGTGTACTTAATTCACTCACTTTAATTTGTTTTTTCTTCCCCAAGACTACAAATTCCAATAAGACATAAACCACCTTTGCCTTGTTTCCCACTGTATTATACATAACAACAGAGTGTCTGGAACAAAAAGATCGTCAGTGAAATATGAATCCCCCCTCAGACTCCTTCATTGCACATATATATTTTGAAAAAAAAGAAAACTCAGAAAGCACTTTCCAGATTAAATTAGTGACAGCTTTAAATATAGACCCAGGACAAGCACACTGCTGATATTAGAAAATGGTTTGATGAACCACTTGAAACAGTACTTGTGACTATTTTATTTATATTTTACAAACACTCCTCATAATAATGCATAAGTGTAATTTATCACTGCAATTTACAAATTCATCTGTTTTTCTTTGATGGAATACTAGCATTATCTGACGAAAAGCATGTGTGATAGCATTTTAACATTTTACTGAAATCATTTCTAGAACATTTATTAACTTTCAGCTCTGACACGTTTCTGTTATTCTGGATTCAATAAAAAAAGACCTTTGACAATATAAATATTTAGAAAAATAGTGTTGACTAATATTTA
>JAJIBD010025858.1:0-105498 GCA_021461705.1 Cryptotis parvus | reverse complement strand
AAATTCATTTTTACATGTCGCTGCCCAGTTTTCCCAACACCACTTGTTGAAGAGGCTTTCCTTACTCCATTTTGGACTCTGCATCTTTATCAAAGATTAAATGATCATGTGTTTGAGGTTGGGTGTCAGGGATACTCAATTCTATTCCATAGGTCCACAGGTCTGTTTTTATTCCAATACCATGCTGTTTTAATTACTACTGCCTTGTAGTACAGTTTGAAGTTGGGAAAGGTGATGCCTCCCATCTTCTTTTTCCGAGGATTGCTTTAGCTATCCTTGGGGGTTTATTGTTCCATACAAATTTCAGGAGTATTTGGTCAATTTCTTTGAAGAATGTCATGGGCATCCTTATAGGGACTGCATTGAATCTGTACAGAGCTCTAGGGAGTATTACCATTTTGACAATGTTAATTCTCCCCCATCCATGAGCAGGGAATATGTTTCCATTTCCTTATGTCCTCTTTATCTCTTGGAGCAGTGTCTTGTAGTTTTCTTTGTACAGGTCCTTTACACACTTGGTTAAGTTGATTCCTAGGTATTTGATTTTCTGTGGCACAATTGTGAATGGAATCATTTCCTGAATATCCCTTTCTTCTCTTTTTTTTATTTGTATATAGGAAAGCCATCGACTTTCTTCCATTTCTTCCTTCCGGGCCAATATTTCCTTGGTGAGTTATAGTCTTGTTGATCTATCCATAGTTGATAGAGCAGTGTTGAAGTCTCCAACTATTATTGTGCTACTGTTAATGTCTTCTTTGAGGTCTCTTAGCAGTTGTTTTATGTATTTTGCTGGCCCCTCTTTGGGTACATATATGTTTAGTAGTGTAATTTCTTCCTGGTGTACATACCCCTTAATTAATAAGAAATGGCCTTCGTTGTCCCTTCTAAACTTTTTTCAGCCTGAAGTCTATATTATCTGATACTAGTATGGCCACACCAGCCTTTTTGGAGGAGTTGTTTGCGTGGAGGGATGGTCTTCCAACCTTTGACTTTGAGTCTGTGTTTGTTCTGATTGTTCAGATGTGTTTCTTGTAGACAGCAGAATGTTGGGTTCAATTTTTTAATCCATTTTGTCACTCTGTGTCTCTTAATTGGTGCATTTAGACCATTGACATTGAGAGATTATTGTCATCGGATTTTGTGCCATCTTTCTGTTTGTGCTTGTTGTGCTTTTGGGTTTGGTCATATTACAGTAGACCCTTCAGTCCTTCTTTTAAAGTTGGTTTTGAGTCCATGAAGTTCCTGAGTTGTTGCATCTTCATATCCATGAAGTTGTGCGTCTTTCCTTCATATCTGAATGTGAGTCTGGCCGAGTAAAGAATTCTTGGTGAGGCCTGCAGTTCATTGAGCCTTTTCACAATATCCCACCATTGTTTTCAGGCTCGGAGTGTTTCATCAGAGAAGTCTGCTGTAAATCTTAGGGATGTTCCTTTGTATGTGATTTCCTTCTTTGATCTTGCTGCTTTCAGTATTCTATCTCTATCTATAGTTTTTGTCATTCTAATTAAGATGTGTCTCGGAATATTCTTGTTGGGATTTCTTTCAGCTGGTATCCTACGGGCCTCCTGTATCTTAAGACAAGCATTCTTTAATTCCGGGGAACTTCTCAGCAATTATGGCTTTGACAGTTTCTTCTTCATCAGGGTTTTCTTCTTGCCCTTCTGGGATTCCAGTGATCCATATGTTGTTTCTTCTGGCTTCATCCCGATTATCTCTTGTTGTCTGTTCGGTAATTGTGAGTCTTTTTTTCCATCTTTTGGTGTTGTGTAGAGAATCTTTGAAACTTCGTCTTTGAGATCACTAATTCTTTCTTCAGTAGCTATTATTCTGCTATGGTGGCCTTCCACTGTGTTATTCATTTCATTTACCTCATTTTTAATATGTCATTTCCATTTTCATTTTCCTCACTTCTTCTCTCATGTCCTCTTGTATTTTATTGATTTTGCATTCCATCGCTTCGAAGTTCCTTATGCATCCTTAACAATTCTTTCCGAAATTCCTTATCAGAGAGGTTATACAACTCATCGGTATTGCTTGGCTCATCTGGACTAGTGACTTCACTCACTGAGCTTGATGGAATTTTGCATTGCTTTACCATTATGACTATTGTAGGTTGCAAATGTGAGTTCTTGGGTGACTAGATAGTACAGTTAGTAGGTGTCTGGGCTGTTTGCAGAGTTAGGGTGGGTGGTAAGGAGTGTAGGACCAAAGGTTCACTTGTACCTCATGCAAGATAGATAGTAAGAGGATCGCACGAATGCGCTAGCGTCTGTGCGGTTCTGAGTTTTGGGATGTGGGTGTAGGGTTCTGGCCTGTTCCTTGGGGCTGATTGGGTCCGCCAAGATGCAAGGATCACACATACACACCTGTGGGGGAGGCTGCAATCATTCCCGGAAGTGCAGGGCCCAAGGGGTCTGGGGTGGAACCAAGGCTGTTTGCCTCAGTTCCTATTGATGGAAGTTATGGCTGTTCCCTGGGGTTGATTGGGTCTGTGAAGACGTAAGGATCACAAACACACCTGTGGGGGGAGGCTGCAATCATTCCCAGAAGCGCAGGGCCCAAGGGGTCCGGGGTGGAACCAAGGCCGTGTGCCTCAGTTCCCGTTGATGGAAGTTCCGGCTGTTTCCTGGGGCTGATTGGGTCCTCGGAGGCGCAAGGATCACACACACCTCCTGTCCTCATCCTGCATTTGTAGGGTCCAGGTCTCTGAGGTGTATGTTAATGCAGGAAAGAACGGTAGAGTGGAAGAGATGTGCCCAGAGCCGGAGGTTCTTTGTCTTTTTAGCTATTTCTTCAATGCTCTTGAAGGCATTCCATGCTGCTCTCTTCCTACTGTGTAGCTCAGGTTTTAGGTCGTTCATTATGTTGACTTCTTGACCTAGGTACACATAACTGCTGCATTCAGAGATGTTTGCACCATTGAGAGTGAATGGGGCCTCTGGAACTAGTTCATTTTTCATGAACATAGTTTTGTTGAGATTCAGTTGTAGATCTATCTTTCCACATTCTCGATCGAAGTCAGCCAGCATTTGTGCTGCTTGGCTAATATTTGGTGTTATTAGAACAGTGTCATCAGCAAAGCAGAGGTGTAGTTCTGACTGTCTATCTTCACTCCCATTCTGTCGCATGATGTTTTCGAGGGTGGCACTGAAGAGTTTTGGTGAAATGGTGCTGACGAACCCCTTTTTTTGACATCAATGATTACTTCCTTGTAGAATGGTGAGATCCTGGTGGTGAATCCATAATACAGCTCACGAAGGATCTTGATGTATTGGGTTTGAAAGCCCTGTTTGGCTAGGGCTTCGATGACCACTTCGGTCTCAACAGAATCAAAGGCTTTCTTTAAATCAATGAACATGACAGAGCAATGAAGAATACAACCAAGTGGTTTAGCACCTCCATGATTGTGCCAAGAATGCCAAGAGAAAGACACAAAAGGACGCCTGTCTTAAAAACTCTCAAGCTCATTCGCCAACGTGGCAAAGCGTGAGCTTCAGGTGACCAAATGCTAATGTCCAAGCTAGCAAAGCAGTGCGGAGATGCAATAAAGACCTCAAAGAGAGAAGAGCAGAAATACTGGCCAATGCAGCAGAAGCTGGGAAAAGTATTTGCAATGCCTGCCTGTCCTTCGCCAACTATAAGACAAGATGACTGCCCTCTGACATCCTGATGACCTATCACATCTTCCAGAAAGGCAATGGAGATTATCCATGACTTCTACTCAGATCTCTTTGACAGCCACATCGACCTGCCCACATAACAAATTCTGCAGGATGGATATATCATTCCCAACATTCTCCCTTCTGAAATCCGACATGCCACTTCATCAGTAAAGAAGTGAACAGCACCAGGCCCAGACAAGTCAGACCGGAACACCTAAAGAATCTGCCATCAGTACTCCCCTCCCAATGGAAAACCAGCAGGATAGTTCTACTGTTCAAGAAGGGAGACATTCACAACATTGGCAACCATCACCCCATCTGCCTGTTGTCTGTCATCTACAAGCTGTTCACTCGAGTCATTCTGAACAGAATAGGCAGAACATTGGATATAGGACAACCATGCGAGCAAGCTGGCTTCTGAAAAGGATTCAGCACAATCGACCATATCCACATGGTAATCCAGCTCATTGAGGTTTGTAGGGAGTACAAGATGCATCCATCCATATATATATATATATATATATATATATTTGTGCGTGTGTGTGTGTGTACAAAGGGCAGGGACTTAATAAACACAAGCTTATGACCCGCACTTACTGGGAATTCCTCGTTCATGGGGAATAATTGCAATTCCCCGATCCCCATCACGAATGGGGTTCAGCATGTTACCCGCGCCTGCGAGTGTAGGGGTAGACACATGCTGAGCCAGTCAGTGTAGCAAGCGTGCAGCCCTGGACATCTAAGGGCATCACAGACTTGTTATTGCTCAATCTCGGGTGGCTGAACGCCACTTGTCCCTCTAAGAATTGGGGGACGGCCGACTGCTCGGGGTCGCATGACTAGTTAGAATGCCAGAGTCTCATTCGTTATCGGAATTAACCAGACAAATCCCTCCACCAACTAAGAATGGCCATGCACCACCACCCACGGAATCGAGAAAGAGCTATCAATCTGTAAATTCTGTCTAGCGCAAGCCAGGCTGTGATGGGCTGGTCTGCTGGGTGGAGTTCTGATGAGAGGGAAGTCCAAATGTGGAAAATGGTGGCGCCTGTGGAGTGAGGGGGGTGGTCTGGCTTGTTGTGAGGCTCTGCCGAGGTGGTGGGCCAGGGCTAGAACCCACCATGCTTCCCGACTGCCTCATGAACGTCTGTGCACAGGGAGAGCAAGGAACAGCTCTGCCCCATGTGTGAGAATCTCTGGACCAGCATACCTGGGCGGATTGAGGAAAAAAGCTGCTTCAGGGTGGGTGTCGATGATCTGGGCTGTGATGGGCTGGTCTGCTGGGTGGAGTTCTGACGAGAGGGAAGTCCAAATGTGGAAAATGGTGGCGCCCCGTGGAAAGAGGGGGTGGTCTGGCTTGTTGTGAGGCTCTGCCGAGGTGGTGGGCCAGGGCTAGAACCTGCCATGCCTCCCGACTGCCTC
This sequence comes from Cryptotis parvus, assembly GCA_021461705.1. Classification (NCBI taxonomy): domain Eukaryota; kingdom Metazoa; phylum Chordata; class Mammalia; order Eulipotyphla; family Soricidae; genus Cryptotis; species Cryptotis parvus. The sequence goes on along the minus strand of JAJIBD010025858.1, from coordinate 100,414 downwards.
ATGAAAGTCTGTGCACAGGGAGAGCAAGGAACAGCTCTGCCCCATGTCTGAGAGTCTCAGAAAGGATTGACAGCAAGCAAGCCTCATCAATAAATGCTTTATTTGGAGGTGTTTAAAAGAGTTTGCCTCCCACTCGGCACGCCTGGCAAGCTTCTCTGTTCTATTTGATATACCAAATTCCAGTAACAATTATGTTGGGTCATTCCCATGACCTAATATGGTTTGAGGCTCTTTATGTTCCTGTAGCAAGCCGATGCCCCTGGCTCTACTGGCATGAGACAGGATATATGGAGATATTACTGGTGCCTGCTCTAGCAAATAGATGATCAACGGGAAGATTGAGATCGTGATATATATATATATATATATATATATATATATATACATACATATATATATTCACACACACACACACACACATATATATATATATATATATATATATATTTACTATGATACCACTATCCAAGGTCAGGCAAAACATAAAGAGGTCTTATTAAAGGTGGAATCTACCACAAACGTGTGGGAGTTAGAGATTAGTTAAGATAGAGATTGGAACAGTGTGCTAATAATTGTCGAAAGTGATACTAGCCTAGAACTGAGCATTGAATACAGGCAAAAAGATACACATGATAACCTCTAAATGTATGTACTGCAATCCACAATGTGTAAGAGAAGAGAGAAAGAGAGAGAAAAAGAGAGACAAGAGATAAAGAACCTGCCATTAGAGGCAGACTAGGGGAGGGGAAGGGAATTGGGGACATTGGTGGTGGGAAATGGGCACTGGTGGAGGGATGGGTGCTGGAACACTGTATGACTGAATCCCAAATATGAACATCTTTGTAATTGTATATCTCACTGTGGTATAATAAAATATTTAAAGAAAAAAAGGGAAAGTGAAAAAAAAGTACACAGTTGAGTAAATTAGTTTGAGGATCAGGCAGATGGCTCAAAGGACTCGAACACATACATTCCATGAGAAGGCCCCGGTTTGGTCACCAGTACCCCTGAGCAGAACTCTGGAACTTGTTCCTGAGCACCAAAGGGTGTGACTAGAAGAAAAAACAAAATGACAAAATCCAGAAAAAAAATAAAATTACACAGCACTCAAGTTTAATCACTGATTATTTTACTGCATTTCACAACTATCATTGATGTTTTAGAGTTTTTTTATGTCTATTTCATCTGTGTAATGGAAATAATATATAAAGATGTGTTCTTGTTCATCTCTTCTCAACTCTAGTCAATGAATTATGCTAAAAGGTCAACTCAAGCAGTGGTGGGGGTATATAAGACAACAACAAACGTCCAATGCAATATAGGCCTTCCAAGACTGTGACAGATGGGTGTGAAACATTTAATCAGCACACCATGGGTATAAGGAACACATTTAACATGAAGTCCTGATTTGAGTTCAAGTGTTTGCTTCTCATTTGGGGGCAGTGGAGAGGGCCGATAGCTGGAAGGTACCAAATTAAAGGACTAAAATAGTTTATGCAGAAGAAAAATACCATACTCAAAAAGCTTAAGAAGTTTCCCCAAGGAATGGCTTGCAGAAGTGTGGGCAGAGGTAAGTAAAAGAAAGCCGGAGCAGTGAGAAAGCCGGGAACAGGAGTTGGCTGAAACCATGGCCCCCACAAGGCTCAGTTGAGCACAGGAGGGCTGGGTGAGAACTGGCCAGGACAGGGAACAGGGGGCTCCATCTCGACCTGCAGCCAAACGGAGCCACAGCCAGGAGGGGAGGAGCATGAAAGGAGAGCTTCTCCCCCAAGCCTCTCTCCCATCAATGGCGCTATTTAGAAAATCTCAGTGAGAAACTATGAGGACAGGGAGCTTGGGAAAGTTTGGAAAATTGCTTTCCCGGAGCACAAATGGGACAGAGAATTAGCCAGAGATGAGTAAGTCACCTAGAATTAGTGTGATAGAAGTATCAGTGCTGGTTCATTGGGACATCTTTGTGTGTGTGTGTGTGTGTGGGTGTGTGTGTGTGTGTGTGGTGTGGGGGTGGGGGTGGTTTGGACCACACTTGGTGATGTTCAGGGCTTACTTGTGGCTTTGTGCTCAGGGATCACTCCCCTGGCAGGCTCCATACAGGATAAAACCTGAGTTGGCCACATTCAAGGCAAGTACCCTACCTGCTGTATTATCACTCTAGCTGGAAGGGAACGTTTTTTTAAAATTTTTATTAAATTATTATTATTATTATTATTATTATTTCTTTTGGGTCACACCTAGCAATGACCAGGGGTTACTCCTGGCTCTGCAGTCAGGAATTGCTCCTGGCGGTGCTCAGGGGACCATATGGGATGCCGGGATCGAACCCGGGTTGGCTGTGTGCAAGGCAAACGCCCTACCTGCTGGACTATCACTCCGGCCCCAGGAAACAGTTTTTAACTGGTTATTAATACTGTATGAAAATTCTCTCAGATTAAGGAGACCTAAAAATGTTTTATATCTTACTCCTTTTGGAAGTTGGTCACCTTAATATCCCTGGCCTCTGCAATTCCAGTTTGAACTTGCAAAAGGCTTGTTGTAGATATGAAATAAAGGGATTCAGTATAGAACTTTTAAAGATCATCCAGTGATGAATGAGGCAGTGAGTGTACAGGAACCACAGTGAGTGTAATCTCTCAGATTAGAGAGTAATCTGCCCAGGCTGTTTGCTGCTCTCAACACATCATGCTATAAGACTTAAGTTCTCCCAGACTCATGTGGTACAGCACTGTTATGTACATGCCACATAAATATAAGTTGTGGCATAAAAACTACTGATATTAAACTATTTTAAACCTCCCAAACCAGCATTTCCAGGAAGTGGGGTTAAATATTCTCATGCAGACTCAGTTCTGTCCACCCTGTTCAGAGCTGTCCCTTAAAATTCCTAGTCTACGAGAGAGAGAGAAACAGTTAAATAACAGTTCATTTCTGCCACTTAATCTTCAGTTTCTTAAGTTTGACAACCACGAAACATCAGGTCTTAGGAAGTGTTACCAAAGACCATGCTGATAACTCAGATTGTTCTTGGGACAGTTCCTCCACAGGCCTAAGAGTTGTCCAGAGCCTGCCACAGGGCAAAAGACAATCACGGAAACCGAGAGGAAGGAAAGTTCACACTGTCACCCTGCCAGCATCTAAGGCAATCCAAAGGTTTACCTAGCGTCATTTCCCAAATTTTAAAATAACAAGCTTTCACAAGTCTTGCAGAAGCTTTCACAGGTCTTGCAAAAAGTTTTTACAAAAGTTTGCAAATGCACCATAAAGTGCTAATCTCTCTTGCTCACTACCTCCACCCCTTCTGGGCACAGAGTTACCCAGAAGGGAGGAAGGCACACAGGCTTGCAGAATGCCAAAATAGTCTGGGCATGGTGCTCAAAATAGTCAGTGCATTCTGACTGCCATTTTATTAATTGGTTTGGGGGTTGCCCCTAGCAATGCTCAGAGCTTACTCTTTGGTCCTCTGCTCAGGAATCATTGTGGTGGGACTTTGGGGGCCAAATGCGGTGCTGAAGATGAAGCCAGGTTTGCTGTAGATGAGGGGAGTGCTCTACCCACTATACTATCTCTCTGGTCCAACTGCTATTTTATCTACACAAGTTAAGAAGCTTTTGTTTGGGACTCTGGTCACCTCCTGTGTAGATCTGTTAACAGTACTTAACAGATCTCAACATGTGTACAATGACATGCCACACTCTGTCAGGTGTCCCAAGAAGTTTCGGTAATGATCCAGGAAAAATAACCATTTTATCAGGTTGCACGTTGAATTATTAATCCTTTGGCTTCAATTGACTGCAGAAGCAAAGTTATGAGGATGTGTGGTGATACAATTTATTCTCCTCTGCTCTTAGCACAGTTAATATGCATACCAGATTGTTTCAGGACTCCCTCTAAGAGCCTGCATCTGCTCTGGATTGCCTCCCTGCAAATCACTTCGTAGATAAGAGGGTAGTCTAAATGTGGCAGTTTATCTGACCATGTATTCTGTACTAGCTGGTATAAATATTCTCTCATGCTACCACAAGCATCATGGGACTAGCTAGATCTTACCAGCATATTTGCCTGGCCACGTTGGATCTCTAAGTAATTAGACCAGAGAGAAATGCTGTTTGCCTCCAAGCAAGCAAACATGACTCCCTGATAACTCAAAGGCAACTAAAGTACAAAACTACCGTGAAGTAGACGAGACTTGTGAAGGCTTGGAGAAATATTTAACTGGCATTAGTATTAGTCTTTGGTACAGAGACATGCCATCTCAGAAACCCCCTTCTCTACCCTATAAAGGCATTTCCAGGCAAATCTTGGCTCAAAACATTAGCATATAATAGGGCCTAGGTGAGGTGCTGGGAGAAATTACCTAAGGGCATTTGACCCTTCCTGCTTCCCATAATAGTGGAAGGTCTAAGTTGCAGGGGTATAAAACTAGCCTGCTTCCTCTCTCTCCTCTCTCTCTCTCTCTCCTCTCTCTCTCTCTTTCCCTTTGGGCTCTTTTTTGGGGCTTGCATTCTTGGGGGTCTTGTCTCTTTCTCCTCTTTACAGAGCCTTTACATGTGGTGGCTGCCATCTTAGCCTACACATGGCTGAGGGGTTTGAGCCGGGAATCCTAAGCACCGGTTTTTCCTATTGCTGATTTGTATGCCTGAACCTGTGATAAGTAAAGCCTTTTAAAACTGCATCGGATTCCTGAGTCTTCATCCATTCCCCGCCTGCTTCGGAGGTAGAAGGGAACTCGCTTCCCGCACTGTTGGGGACCCCGGCTGCGTTCCCGACACCAGATTCAGCCTCTGTAGAGAGGTTTTCTCCCTAAACTTTGCCTCCAACTTCAGAATCACAATGGTAACGTGGGTGTTAAAGAAATGTATAATCCAGAAACTCAGAAGAAAAAAGAAGACCACCAGATTGTCATTTATTAATACAAATTTATATAGTGGCATATGTACTGGAGAAATCAGAAATTCACAGCACACAAAAAGGAACAGGAGATACAAAAACATCTGAGCATCAAGAAATTGGATTAACAGCACCACGAATGTCTTACTCAATCTGAGTGGGTGCGCAGTGTCCAAGAAAAATTAGTACCTACAAGACACCAAGACTGAATCTCATGAAACCCATAACACGGTGCAAACACACCGCTGTCCTCTCTCCACATCCAATGATGACACGGACCACCACGCCTGAACTCGAGGCTGGAGACGAATAACCGGCAGTGAGGCAGGAAAAATAAAGGTGCAGATTCTTTTCACATCACAGTCAGCAAGTGAGAGCAAAGAGCAAGCCCCAATGGGCTTTTGTTCCTGTTCCCTAAAGGCCTGGGACAAAAGTTTAGTGAAACACACACACATAACACACACACACACACACACACACACACACACACTCACAAGGCATCAGTGAGCAACTCAGGGAAAGGGAATACAGAGCTTTGTAGTCCAGATCCATTACCAAGTGATCTGATCCCGAACAGGAAGTAAATACAAAACAAATCAATAAATGGAAAAAGATCCCATGTCAAAGGAGTCCACCTTGGCTTTACACTTCAGCATTCTGTCTCTAGTACATGTGTGTTCATGAGGGCAGGGCTGGCATTCAATGAAGCATCTACAGCTGACAGAAAGGTGGTGAGGTGAGGAGAGCCCCCAGGGTTTTCTTGTCAGGCAGATAATTCACCATTTCTAGGTCCTCAGGAATGGTGTCACACTCCTTGAAGAAACCCGCGAGGGAGCTCTTGGCACGCTGTCTGCATTCTGCATTCCTGCCCACACCTCTTCCTTCTGTCCCAGGCTGCACTCTTCGCTTGCAGGGGTCTTACTGAATCTCTGCAAGAATATCTCAGCAAAAGGGAACGTGGTGCTTTCCAGTGCTTATCCTGGCATTGGGAATAAGGAATTGGTCAGATCCACCACAGCCACCCAGAGCTTGGCTTTCTGTCCATAGAGAACTGGCACTCCTCTCTAGATTGTTCTCTAGAACATTCTGAGCTGCTGATTCTGTGGCTGTGAGCCAATTCTCATGTTCATGAGACAGAGAGACGTTCCACTGAGCTGGCCTCAAGTAGCACCTGACCAGCCAGGAATCTCTGGTTCTGGGTCACTTGCCCTACTTTATCCTCTTCTGACATTTCACAGTCATCTAGGAGGTGGAGCCAAACTTTCCTCTCGATGTCGTTCTCTGAAGACCAGCTCATTGGCTGAGCTGACAGCACACAATGCGAACTCTCCTACCTGTCTTCCTGCAGGCGATGCCCAGCCTCATGCCACGCTACTGGGGGTCTTTGCTCCAGTGGGAAGAGTACTCGCAACCCAAGAAACCATCTTTGTGCTCTTTTTCCTCCTCCACCTGCCCTTAGAATATTGCCACCAGACTCAGCTCCCTTTCCTAAATGTATTTCTCTGCCACTGACTCAGACACCATCCATTCCTCAACAAAACAGGTATTTCGGTGTGCTTGTAATGTGCAAGGCACGACAGAAAAATCAAAGGCACAGCTCACACTGGGTCTGCTTTCAGGGAGCTCTGAGTCCACTAGAGAAATTAAAACCTTCATGGTTCATTTTCCCCCTAGCTTTTCATACCCAAATGGTTCCAGTTTGGAATGTTCTCAGAGAGTGGGTCATTCTACGGCGCACAATGCTTTGTTCTCTGCTCAGGGACTGTGGTGTGCTGTCACTAGGGAGAGGACATGTCTCTGAATGCTGAATAATGGAGTTTGTGCCTCCCATTCAAAATAACATGGTATGCATGCTCTTTGGCCAATAAGGCAGAAACAAAAAGAGAAGCGGACAAAAGCAAGCTGGGTGCATTCTACTTACAAAATCGTTAAGTGATTATTTGAACAGGAAATCATGTTAAAGCCCTGTGTTGATGGTTTTGCAATGTGCGGATATGGTCAAATAAGTGCCTGAGCTACCAGAAAAGAATCCCCCAACGGAGCCATCCCTGAAATACTGTACCAAGAACTGAGCCTGTCTGTTGAGTGTCCTGGCACTTTATCTGCTCTGAATGCTACCAGAGCTTTATTTGCTGTGCATACAAATTCCTTTTTGCTATGGTGAAGACTAGCTGACAGCCATTAATTCAGATTTTACTCTCACCTGGGCTTTGTCCTGATTTGCTTTATTCAAAGGTGTCACTTACTTTTCTGAAACCCTTGCAAAATAAAAGCCCAAAGCTAGCAAAGCTTGGCTAATATTGTTTAAGCCTCAGGTAGCGTGTGTGTGTGTGTGTGTGTGTGTGTGTGTGTGTGTGTGAAGCATCCAGAAATGTGGAATACAGAGAAAAGTGAGGGCGCAGTGACCCTGCTTTACAGTCCCGTCTGGGAGGGTATCTGAATGCATGCCCAGGCTCACTCAGTGAGGACGAGGCCCTGAGACGGTGCCAGGGCGATGCTGGTGGGGTATAAACTGGCCCGAGCATCTCCTCCTGGGCTCGGGAATAGTCGCTGATGTGTCGGAGCTGCTCGCCAGCTCTCTTCCTTTCCCCCAGGCTTCAAGCTCCCTGTCCTGGCCTTCTCCCATCTGCTCTGATGTCTGACAGGATAGGTCTGTCCTTTGCTTTTGTTTTTGTTTCTTCTCCAGCTGTGGAGAAAAGCTCTAGTTCAGAGCAGTTCTTGAACCCAGGTGAAAGGGTTCTGGAGAGGGCAAAAGCGCCAGCCAGGGGCTGAGAGTGCAGGCAGTGGAGCGGCTGCCATGAGCAGAGACAGACTTAGGCTAATGAGCAGGGAAGAGAGGAACCTTGGCGTCAGCAACTCCAAGGTGCCATCCAAGAGCCCAGGAGAAGCCCAAGGAAGAGTAAGTTGGAACTGGGGAGGGATCTGCAGGGCTGCGCCTAGCTGCCCGCTGCTGAGACCTGCAGCGTGTGGCCCCAGTGCTCTGAGCCCTCCTAGTGCCGCCTGAGGCGGCTTTGCCAGCAGCACTGGGACTAGAGAAAGCTCAGGGGTGCCTCTACTCTGGGGTCTCGGTCAGTCTGACTAACGAGGTAGCTCAGCTGTGGGTGGGTGTCTGTGCTGTGTGTGCGCCTTCTGCCAAAGCTATAGTTTTCCCTTTTTCCTCTGCAGGATTATAAAAATACCAATATTTCCCCCCCCCATCTTATAAAAATGGTTTTAGAAAAGAAAATACACACAGGTCTCCTCCACTAAACTTCTGTTCCCTCCTGTAAATTGTTGTGGACTCTGACCTCCAGATTCAATTTTTTCACTTTGGCGCCTTTGAGCACGTAGGCGCTGTCAGCCTCGCCCAGCAGGTTGAGGTTACGCGCGGTGCAATACTGTCTGTGCACGTTCTTCTCCACCTTGTCCGGGCTCCTTTTGGGCACATCCACCTTCGTGTTCAGAGGGTACTCCTCTCAAAGTGTGCTCGGGGGCAGGCTTTTTCCGCTGCCTCTGGCACTTCCTGGTGAGAAAGCAGGCCACCAGGCACACGAGGAGTAGCAGCATCACCGCGCCAGGGCACTGCCGATGGAGGCCCCTGTCTGGGACAGAGATGCAGCAATGACAGGCTCTTGCATCTCCAGATTCAGGGACTTCATATTGGTGCCGTTCTTGACTTGGTCCCCTTCATTGTCATAGATGAGGGAGACATCCAGGGTCAGCTGGCCGCTGGGGTCTATTAGGTCCCTGCGAGGACGTCTCACAGGGGCTGTGAGAGAGCGCTGGACCCGGGGCCCTGAGATGGTGTCAGGGCCGATGATGTAGATCACCTGGAGATACCACTGGTGTCCGGCTTCCACCTGCAGGAAGACACAGAGACTGACAGATGCGTTACAAGAGCCCATGGACCTTGCCTCTGAAGTAAGGAAATGGAGAGGCAGTTGCCGTCATAAGCCTTGGTAAAGACTTATCAGGAACGGCTGGTGGTAATAGGTAGAGACTTGACCCAAATATCAAATGCGTTTATATTTCCAAAATGAGGGTGATTTGGGTTTGGTATTCACATTCTTTTGTTACCCAACCAACGCAAGGAAGGACCCTGAGCATTCTTCCACAGTCTTTTTACTCAAATGCTTATGATTCACTGGTCTTCATATTTAGCAAGAAAGCAATATTATTTAAGCTTTTAGTTTGCTTTTGTTTTGAATTTGGTATTTGAGTCACACCAGGCAGTATTAAGTGCTACTTCTGGCAAGTTGATAGGGGTCTCCCTTGCTGGTGCTCAGAAAACCATGCAGTGTTGAGGATTTAATTCTGGTCTTCCACATGCAGACCAAGGGCACTGTCCCTTTACACTATCACCCAATCCCCAGATTAATACTCTGAATAACTACATTTATCCCTAGTGGCCTTTACTTGTTTGTTATATTAATTTGCTAATTTCTGTTTGTTTGGGGCCTTACCGAGCTGTGGTCAGGGGTTACCTCTGATTCTATACTCAGGACATACTCCCAGTTGTATTGGGAGACTATATGGAGCGTCATAAATCAAATGCAAGCTGGCTGTGTGCAAGAGAAGCACCTTGCCTACTGCACTATCTCTCTTTATTTAACAATTATTGATAAATTTCAGCTAGGATAGTCATTTAGCAAGTAGCCACAAAATACATTTACTGTGCATAAAGCATACTTTGTGAAAAATCGCCAAATCTGAAAATTCCCGGATCATCATCCCTTGAGGTTTTTTTTTTTTTTTTTTTGAGTCACACCCAGCAATGCTCAGGGATTTCTCCTGGCTCTGCACTCAGGAATTCCTCCTGGCGGTGCTCGGGGGACCATCTGGGATGCCAGGGATCAAACCTGGGCCGGCATGAGCCGGCCACGTGCAAAGGCAAATGCCCTACCCGCTGGACTATCACTCCGGCCTCTCCCTTGAGTTTTTAATATAATCAAATTATTTTATTTCCATCTCATTGACAACCCGACCCCACCCCAAGCCCAAAGAAATCTTGCAGAGTTCTGAACTTTAGAATAGTGTATAATAAATTTGGATTCCTACACCATGGATTAGTAATTGGAGGAAAAGAAAAGAGGGGGGTGATAGGGGGCCGCCAAGAAGGTTCAGTACATAAGACATTTGCCTTGCATGCTGCTGACACAGATTTGATCCCCAATATCCCATACAGTCCCCTAAGTACTCCCAGGAGTAATCCCTGAGCACAGAACCAAGAGTAATCTTTAAGTATGGCTAGGTGTGGCCCAAAAATCCAATGGGGAGGGCAATCTGATTTTTTGAAGTTCATATTTATGACTGGAAAAAGGTATTTTATCTTGCTAAATACTATCAGTTCTTGTCATTCTGTACCATGTGGTGCTGGGGATGGGACCCAGGGCTTTGCTTATGCTCTGTCACTCTAGCTATCTTCCGGGTCCTTTCTCGCCACTCCAAATTCGATTTTACTTATGCTTCTGTTAAATGTTTTCCACATGTTTATAGAAATTAGTTGCAAAGAGTTCAAAATATTTGCAAAAAAAAAAACTCATGGCAAAGAGTCCAAACTGCAGGCATATTAGTTTATTAAAAACTAATGCATCATATGCACTCCTGATGCCCACAGTGACTAGTGACTGCAAATGAAGCCACTTGATCATTGCTCTGGTCAATGCAGACACGTGGTAAAACTAAAGGGTAGATGAAACGTTAATGACAGCTTAGTGACCTGCCAGCAAGAATACTACAAAAGAGCTAAACAGTCCAGCCAGCCTGCTCTCTGGGACCTTCAGAGATCACTGGACTCAATGCTTCTGTTCTCCCCACACTCACCTTATAGAGGGCATCTACCTTCAGGGTAAATCCGTCCATGCCTGGCATGCTACTGACCACATGGAAGTCAGGCAGCTCGGAGGCAAAGTGGGCCTCAAAGGGCACATCGTGGAAGTATTTATCGGTGACCTCCGGCTGACTGCGGTCCTAGGATTTCAGATAAAGGAAATGCAATGATTAGAAGGATGGAGCGACTGTCCTGTGGGCGACAGCTGGGGGGAGACTGCACTGCACAAGCTCACGCTTCATCCGCCATCGCCTCTTGGCCCGCAGGGTCTGCTTCCAGGCAGGACCGGTGGTGCAGTCTCAAAACAGGGGGACAGTTTGGACATATAACGTTCTCAGTATTCAGACACAGGGTCCTCTCATAGTTAAGAATAAATCACCCTGGGGCCCGAGTGATAGCACCAGTGGGTAGGGCGTTTGCCTTGCACGCGGGCTGGCCTGCGCTGGCCTGGGTTCAATCCCGGCATCCCATATGGTCCCCCGAGCACCGCCAGAAGTGATTCCTGAGTGCAGAGCCAGGAGTAACCCCTGAGCATTGCCCGTGTGACCCAAAAAAGGAAATAAATAAATAAATAAATAAATAAATAAATAAATCACTCCCCTGATCCTCAACTTTGCTATTTATGTAGTTTCTAGGTATGATTATTCCCTATATCAAAACACCAAGTAATGAAAACATGTATTTAGCAACTCATCTTTTTGTAAAAGTTGAAGCTTTACTGTATGACTGAATCCCAATCATGTACAGATCCATCGCATGGTGATGGATTCAATAAAAATAAAATAAACAAAATAGAATAAAAATTGATGTTTATTTTATCTACTTCAAAACATTTATTAGTATATTGGTGCTTATGGAGCAGGGTACTAAATTTAAATAAGAGGCAGTTAAAATATGCATGGATTCTTTAAAGTTTGTCTAAAAACTTGTTTTGACATGTTTTGCCATAAAACATCAGCTTTAAAAACTTCAAAATCTTGGGTCCGACACAAGAGCTACTGAATATTTGTACTCTTAAAAATTTTAAGTGATTCATATGCACACTAAAAATGCATATATTTGAGAAGAACTAAATATATTTCTTTTGGGGGCTGGAGAGATAGGATAATGGATACCAAGCTTGCCTTGCATATGGTCAACTTGGGTTCAACCCCCAGCATACGATATGGTTTCCTGAGCCCACCAGGAGTGATCCCTGACTGCAGAGCAAAGATTAGGCCCTAAGCACCACTACCTATGATCCCAAAGCAAACAAAATAAATAAATGCCGTTTATTTATTATTATATTTTTGTTTTGCTTTTTTTTTTTTTGGGTCACACCTGACAATGCTCAGGGGTTACTCCTGGCTCTGCACTCAGGAATCACTCCTGGCGGTGCTCGGGGTACCATATGGGATGCCAGGGATTGAACTGGGTCGACCGCATGCAAGGCAAACACCCTACCTGCTGTGCTATCACTCCGGTCCCAATTTAGTTTATTTTAAAATGACAAAAAATATTTAATCACTTTTGTATAGTTTACTTTTTTGCTCAGAAAGTAAATAATTAAATGCATTTACTTTATAAGTAACTTTTTCTTGTAAAAATACCAATATTCACCCCCCACCTCCTAAAAAAGAAAGGCTGCACTGTCCTTATTTTTTTGCATCTTTGGAAAAGAATCCATATCCTCATTATTCTGTATTACATCAACTGAGATATGTTGTTTTGGCCAGATATGTTCGGAAAATCTGGCGTTGAACAGCTATTTGTTGAAAAAGAGAGGCTTTAATACTTTCTCCAATCAATTATGGACTTTTTAGATTCCAAAACAAAACTTAGTAAAGCCAGATGTTTAAAAGATTAGTTACAATGTGGAATGAAATCTATCAATAAATCTTCCATACTCTCTACACTCATGAGGGAGTGAGTGTGAACAAGTGTGGCATCATCATATTAGCTGAAAGCACTTTTGACCTAAGCATTCTCCGACTCAGTAATGAGGCTATTCATAGGTGTCTGATCCAACATCAAGATATACTGGTCTGGACTTTCTGCTTCTTGGGACATCACTAACTGCCTGTCTTGTGACCCACCATAACCATCACATTTGTTAACACATATTATTATTTAGTTGACTAGAGAGAGAAACATTAACAACAACACAATTATCTATAGAGAACCATTAGGAGCGGATGTTTTCTGCTTTAAGGAAAACTCAGAGTGAAGGAAATGTCCTTTTGTGTAACACTAAGTGCTGGCATACCAGTAGCAGAAATCTGTGTTTTAGGTGTTTATTTGGCTGAATGCATCCATACTGTGGGCCCTCATTGTAGATTGTCCCGGTGGGATCAAAGAAAGGCACATAGCCATCCTTGCCAGTACAGAGATAGACTTTCTCCAGCTGGAGTTTGTAAGCAGAATTTAGGTTTTGTTCTGGATTCCAAAGCACTCGGCCATAAAGGATTTGACCTGAAAAGATAGAGAGGCATTAATTAGGTCAGAGTTGATAATGAAAGCATATTGGGGTAGAGAGGATTTAACACACTGCTTGGAGGCAAAGTACTGTTCCCCAAGGAGTGTTATGATTCCATATGCCCCTAAAATGCTAAAATAAATTCATCATTGATTGCTCCTTTCATTCAGAGAGTATTATATGTTTAAGGTGTACCAAGCACTTTAGTATGTGCCATGAATACTAAGGTATTTGAGATCCCTGAAAGGACAGAAATAAAAGCTAAGTAATTGCTAAGAATAGCTAACATCTGTCAAATTCATATTATTTGCTAGATACTATACTCAATTCTTCCTGTGTGAGAATTCACATAGTTCTCACAACTGTAGAATAGAGGAAATTGAGGCACTATGGGATTAAGTGACTGGTTGGCTGGCTGACGGTCAAAGAGCAAACTCTGATGTTCAAGGGGTAGAGTGCATGTCTAGCACATGAGACACTCTGAGTTGATCCCTTGGACCACCTGGTTCCCTGCGCACAGGTGAAGGTGAGTGTCTTAGGAAAGTGAAGAAATTAAGAAATCTATGAAGGTCTTTGCTAGATTGTCTGTGTAAGGAAAAGCTCTCTAAGGGAGTGAACATTTGAATAGATACCTGAGAAGAAAGGTGAGGCTTTGAAAATATAGAGGATCCCTGACTGAGGCAAGGAGAGATCAGAGTGACCCTTTCAAGTTGAGCGAGAACGGTGGGATCCAAGTATGTTTTTTTTTTTTTTTTGCTTTTTGGGTCACACCTGGCAATGCTCAGGGGTTTCTCCTGGCTCTGCACTCAGGAATCACTCCCGGCAGTGCTCAGGGTACCATATGGGATGCCGGGATTGAACCCGGGCCTGCATGGGCCGGCCACGTGCAAGGCAAATGCCGTACCCGCTGGGCTATCACTCTGGCCCCCAAGTATGTTTGACATGAGGCTAGGAGACTGACGGACCCATGCTGACAATCTCTCTGAGAAACCACCTGCTGAACTCAGTGTTTGTCAGAGTCGGGTTGGAGATTCCAGTCTTCAAGAGAACAGAATAGTCGTCTGTGTGCACTGACTAAACCGGAAACCGATCCTGAAGTATCTTCTCTTGAAGTTACTTGAAAGGTGATGAGCAGAGACAAGCTGGAGAAGTCCAGAGAATGACCTAAAAGTCCTCCAGCCCACTCTGCAGCAGAAGGAAAGCACTCACCTTTCGAGAAGGCACCTTTGTAATCCATTTCTGCCAGGGACATATCAGAAGTGTTGGGGTCCATCAGGAACACTTTCTCGTTGTTACAGAGCTGAAATTCAGTGTTGAGCGAATACACCATGGGGACGGGCCGGTTGGTCTGCTGGAAAGCGATGGGTATGAGAAACCTGGAGGAGAAGAGCCAGGACTGTGTGAGAGCAGGTTCCGTTTGGCATTTGTTGAGCAAGCTGCCCTCTCTTTCCCACATTATCAGAGTGGCTGAACAGCCCTTTGTGCTAGGTACTAAAACTGTACTAAGCAAAGTGATGTGTGTGTAAGAGTGTCAGTCTGCTATTTTAACAGGAATGAGCTAATTTGCTTTTGCAATGCTTCAAAATGCTGTTTTTGAGGATCTCTTGATTCTCTTTAGCCCCAGAGTTGTCTTAATTGCTCTCGTTCTTTCCAGATCTATATAGTCTAAGACTTTGGTTCTTCCAATGTGATCAAAATGTACTTCTTCTGGGGCTGGAAAGAGAGTACAGTGGGTCGGGTGCTTCATTGCACACGGTCAACCTGGGTTCGATCCTGGTATCCCATATGATCCCCTGAGCACTCTATTATGTGTCAGCTAACCATTAGTTATACTAAGAATTCATTTATTTGACTCAAGAAAATAGAATCAGATACAATTACATACAGCTTCTATTGCATTACCACAATCCATTAGTGCCTCATATTAAATAGAATGAATTAAATAGAATGAATAATAGACTTAAGAAGATGATAATTATTTTTAAGGGCATAACATATGACAGACCTCAAAAATTAGACATAGTATGAGACACAATTCTTTTGAAAAAGTCTGAATTTGAGTCAGTTTTATTTTTTGATTTAGTTCTATTGTGTCCATATGAAGCCATATAGATGATCACATGCAACATTTGGCCCATGGAAAATGTTACCCTAGAAATGACGAATAATTCTCATGTAATAATTATCTTGCTGTCAGGCAATAATAGCGGACTCTGAAGGTGAGGTAGCTTCAACCATATATATATATATATATATATATATATGTATGTATGTATGTATATATATATATATATATATATATATATATATTGGGGGTCACACCCAGTGATGCTCAGGGGTTACTCTTGGCTCTGTACTCAGAAATTACTTCTGGCACTGCTCAGGGAAAATATGGGATGCCTAGAATCAAATCTGGGTCAGCCATGTGCAGGCAAATGCCCTACCCTCTGTACTATCACTCTGGCCCCTTTAACCATATTCTTTGCTTTGTAGTCTCTCAACTCAGATAGCACTGGGTCTGCACATGGCTGGTTTCTTCTTTTCCCAGTTTTTGGGTAATTTTCTAACTGCTGTTCTTCTCTCCTCTTCAAAATAACATATCATATCAAGGACCAGAGAGATAGTATAGTGCTTGCCTTGCATGCAGCCAACCCAGATTCAACTTCCTGTACCAAATGTGATCCTTAAGCAACACAGGATTGATCCCTGAGTAAAGAGCCAGGAGTAAGTCCTGAGTACTTCTAGATGTGGCCTCAAAGCAAAACAACATAATAAAAAATATTTAAAAAAACCCCCACATAGTACAGAGGTTAAGAGCTCACGCTTACATGTGGGCAATTCTGGTTCTATCCTCCCACCACATGTGGTTCCTAGGGAACTTCCAGGAGTGATTCCTGAGTTAGGAGTAGCCCCTAGGCACTGCCAGGTGTGGCTCAAAAGACCCTTCTTTCCACAAAACAAACAAACAAACAAACAAACAAACAAATATGTATAATCTCCAATCTGGAAAAATTCACAAATACATTAAGAGACATACAGTTTTCTTTGTAATAGAAAAAACTTAAACTATAAGCCAAATAAAATGGCCAGAGAAGTTGTGGAATGTTCTTACAATGACTCCTCGCAGTGAAAACAAACCATAAGCAAGAATCAACAAATAATTTCTAAGAGGGGGAAAAAAAGACAATTCTGTAAGCTGTAGAGATGGCTTATTAATATACTGATCTTAGAAACATATAAAGTCATGAAGTATATATGAAGTGAATAATAAACCAGAAAAAGGGATGGTATACCTGGCTGGTGGGTCCCACTGTGCGGAGTGAGAGGGAAAGCCAATGAGCGGGACTTGGGGCTGTTTACATCGGATAGTCAATGTCCTCCCTCATTGTCTCCTGAATCCCAGTCTAGTGGATTCAGTTAATTATAGAGTGGAGATAACAGCACTCATCTTGTGGGGGATCATTGCAGTGAAAATTAAATATTAAGGACTGGTGCAGAGCCCACCACGTGATCTGCACCCTCTACTGAGTCATTAATGTCACCGGTAGTTACGACTCATTTTATCATCATTAGTGCAACCCAAGGGATAATCACGTCATTGCAGTTATAATTGATATTAAGTACCGTGCTACTTCTTGGGACTTCATATATTCACTATAAATGACCTTCTGTATATCTAGAATATTTCATAATTTAAAAAATTTAGCATCATAATTTTGGCTACTTCTCTGCGACCTTCCCTCCTGTTCCCCACCCACTTGACGAGTTGTGGTGCTATCCAGCACTGCTCTGCCAGTCTCAGTGACTTCAGCATCCTCATAAAGCACTGTTTAAACTCTTGTCTCCTATTTCGTTGTTGTCCTCATCTCCAAAGCATGAGCTTTCTACTCATTGAAGTCACCTTCTCTTCACAGGTCTATTATATATCACCTCCAAAAAATCTTGTTTGCAAACACTTAACTCTTTCACTCCCACCTCCAAGTATTCCAACTCACCTCTCTTTTCCTTTATTCCAACCCTTACCTCTTCAATCCCAGCAGGCTCCCCCTCACCACTTTCTTACATATTCACAACAGAAATGCTCACATATAACCATTTTTTCATAAACACTTTGGGAAACAGGTAAATATAGAGGGTTCAGAGTGACAGTATAGCAGGCAGGGCACTTGCCTTGTATACAATCAGCCAAGGTTCAGTCCTTGGTACCCCATATGGTCCCCTGAGCACCGTCAGGAACTAATTGCTGAGAGTAGAGTCAGGAGTTACCCATGAGCATTGCCAGGTGTGCCTTAAAACAAACAAACAAAGCCCCCAAACACATCTTCTGGCCCCAGAGCACCCTGGTGTCTCGAGTCCACTAGTCCATCTTCCTTTCCTCTGAAAAGATGGGTTCATGTCTTTCTACCTCTTAAAACTCAGGTGCCTTACTTTCAACTAATGTTCGGCTCCTCGTTTCACAGGAAAAAAGTAGATTTCAGCAGGTATCTACTTTCTCAGCTTTACTTCCCAATCTACTTATCCTCCCTCCATTAGCATCGAACTGCCTGCTTTCCTTTTCCAATGGGCATACATGTTTCAAGTTTAGGTGACCTTCTCTTCATGTCTTATCTGATCCTTTGCTCTACTTAATGGCTTGGCTCTGCAAATGTTCCCTCTCTCCCCTGCACCATCAAATTTGCACTGATCTATCAATAGGTAGAAATATTTTCTACCCTAAAATTGAGCTGAAGAGCTAGTATAGTAGGTAGTGTGTGCTTAGTACAGAGCCGAATTTGGTTTCATTCCCAATATCCCATGTGGTCCCCTGAGAACTGGCAGGAATGATCCCTAAGCACAGAGCTAAGAGTAAGCCCTGAGCACTGCCAGGAGTGAGCCCCAAAAATAAAATAAATAAGTAAATTACAAACAAGCGAGACCTCATTTTGCTTCTAAGTTTCTGATTATTGCCTCTTTCCTCTGATTTCTTTATAACAAAACTCTTCAAGCACAATTTATTCCTGCTGTATCCACCTTATTGCTTCTCTCTGAACTCCCTCCAACCAGGCCATATCTGCCCTCAGTCCATGAAAAATCCCCCTGTTAAATTATCAACCTTGGATTGCAGAGACAGTAGTGGAGGTAAGGCACTTCCACTGTCTGTTGAGCCCAGCTGGAATCCCTGATACTGCATGACATATGGTCCCTGAGCATCGCTAGCATCCTGAGCACAGAGCCAGACAGTCCTTATGTACTACTGCGTGTAGCCCATCTCCCTCCTTCCACTCTTAGCCCCATCAAATAAAGACCATTAACCATCTCCCTAGCATCAAATTCAATGACAAATTCTCAGCCTCTTAATTTGAAATCACATTTAATCTGTTCTAATGGTAATGGCAGTTCCTGTCTTCAACCTCTTTTCTTGGGGATATTTTCTAGTCACTATATTCGTCCCTAGAAGGCGGTGTTAGGCTCTGAACTGCCTCCTCACTGAATCATCCAGTTTATGTTAGAGCAAAGCACTTGATACTGGTGAAATGAAAGAAACTGACAACATGAGTCTAAGGTGGGCACACACTGATACTTCTTGGATCCTCATTACCGTGATGATCACACTCTGTAAAGTTCCACTGAACACTGAATTAGGAAATACTGAACCGATGGACCCAGAGGAGTTAGAGTAAAGTTCCTTCAGTCTTTCATCAACACTCTCTTCAGCTGATCAAGATATAAGCCTGCTTCATTTATATTTCCAGTTAAACACACATCAAGCAGTGTATGCTGTTATTGTTCAAGACAAGACCACTATGACTTATGGAATGACGCTTCTCTTCGTGCATTAGAGATGCACTGTGACTGCCTCATGAGGAGAAAT
Source organism: Cryptotis parvus (assembly GCA_021461705.1). Lineage (NCBI taxonomy): Eukaryota > Metazoa > Chordata > Mammalia > Eulipotyphla > Soricidae > Cryptotis > Cryptotis parvus. The sequence goes on along the minus strand of JAJIBD010025858.1, from coordinate 81,415 downwards.
CAAGAATAGCACTTCAGCCCTTTGCTTGGAGTATTTATTTTATTCTATATTTATTTACTTTTTTATTTATTTACTTTTTTGATGAATGAAATAGTTTTATTTAGGGAACATGACGGGCAAAAAAAGAGAGAGGAAAATAATGCATTCAAGGGAGAAAGTGGACTCCTGCAGACAAGAGAACTGAGAATATTTTTTCTTTTCTGCTTTTTGGATCACAAATGGTGATGCTCAGGGGTTACTCCTGGCTCTGCACTCAGGAATTACTCCTGGTGGTGCTCAGGGAACCATGTAGGATGCCGGGGATTGAACCTGGGTTGGCCGTGTGCAAGGCAAATGCCCTACCTTGGAGTTAATTTGAATATAAAAGTATTCAGTAGAAAGCACAAGGGTTTTTTTTTTTAAAGTTTTCCATATAAACCCTGAAAAAGATACTTGTGACAAAAAGTGACTCAAAATAACTTGGTGGACAGAGGGCCAACCTGCCTGATATTTGCTGGGAATGGGGACGTCATATACTTTGAGAGCACAAGGAGAGATGCTAGTGTGTTGCAGGACACCTAAAAGCCTAGGCCTCTGCATCTGCCCTGGACTGCCTCCTGCAAATCACTTCGTAGATAAGGGGCTAGTTTAAATGTGGCAGTTTATCTGACCATGTATTCTGTACTGGCTGGTATAAATATTCTCTCATGCTACCACAATCATTGTGGGACTAGCTAGATCTTACCAGCATATTTGCCTGGCCACGTTGGATCTCTAAGTAATTAGACCAGAGAGAAATGCTGTTTGCCTCCAAGCAAGCAAGCATGGCTCCCTGATAACTCAAAGGCAACTAAAATACAAAACTACCATGAAGTAGATGAGACTCTTGTGAAGGCTTGGAGAAATATTTAACTGGCATTAGTATTAGTCTTTGGTACAGAGACATGCCATCTCAGAAACCCCCTTCTCTACCCTATAAAGGCATTTCCAGGCAGATCTTGGCTCAAAACATTAGCATATAATAGGGCCTAGGTGAGGTGGTGGGAGAAATTACCTAAGGGCTTTTGACCCTTCCTGCTTCCCATAATAGTGGAAGGTCTAAGTTGCAGGGGTATAAAACCAGCCTGCTTCCTCTCTCGTGGTCTCTCTCTTTTTGGGCTCTCCTTTGGGGTTCGCACTCTTCTTGGGAGTCTTGTCTTTGTCTCCTCTCTACTGGGCCTTAACACGTGGTGGCTGCCATCTTGGCCTACACGTGGCTGGGGTTTTAGCCTGGAATCCTAAGCATCGGGTTTTTCCTATTGTTGATTTGTATGCCTGAACCTGTGATAAGTAAAGCATTTTAAAACCTGCATCGGATTCCTGAGTTTTCATCCATTCCCCACTGGCTTCGGAGGTAGAAGGGAACTTCGTTTCCTGGCACTGTTGGGGATCCGGTGGCGTCCCCGACACTAGTGGAGTCACAGACATTTTAGTGAGTAGGAAAATTCACACACAGGGGATCCAACCTACCTTTCTGGAGCATGTGCGGTACAGGCCAAAGGCTTCTCTCCAGGGTCTATCCAGGGCTGTGTGGGCTGCACAGTGCAGGGGATCAGGTAGATGGTGTACTCCCGAGTAATCCTTCCTGGAAGCACGAAGAGCAGGCTGTGGTTAGAGATGATGTTTGCAGGTTATTTACCTCTCCAGAAACACACTGGTTTTGTTAACCGCTTTGCAGAGGGTTTGTGCTCTGCATTCAAGAACTTTTATGGGCTACACACACAATTTTCAGGATTTATCACTGATTATTCTTTTTATTTTTTTTGCTTTGTGCGTCACACCCAGCAATGCTCAGGGGTTACTCCTGGCTCTTTGCTCAGGAATTACTCTTGGCGGTGGTCGGGGGACCATATGGGGTGCCGGGATCGAGACCCAGGTCAGCTGTGTGCAAGGCAAGTGCCCTACCTGTTGTGCTATTGCTTTGGCCCCTATCACTGATTATTCTAATCTTCAGAGTATTTGCCAGAGGAGTTAAATAAAGCTACTTTCAAGTTATTTTTGTGAAAAAAAAAAAAGAAATAAATCTGAGAAAAGGGGCCGGGAGCGATAGCCCAGCGGGTAGGGCATTTGCCTTGCACGCGGCCGGCCTGTGCCGGCCCGGGTTCGAATCCCGGCATGCCATATGGTCCCCCGAGCACTGCCAGGAGTAATTCCTGAGTGCAGAGCCAGGAGTAACCCCTGAGTGTCTCCGGGTGTGACCCGAAAAGCAAAAAAAAAAAAAAAATCTGAGAAAAGCCCAGTTTATAAAGAGCCTAAAAGTCTTTGGTGAAGACAAAACATAACTTGCCATTTCCTTTATTGTTACACACACACACACACACACACACACACACACACACACACAGAGAGACAGGGCGTTTGCGCACACACACATACACACAAAAATTAAAAAATAACTATTTCCTTAAGCTTCTGTGAACACTGACAATCTGTTTCTATCACCTTCTCAGCTGCAAGAGTTTGTGTTTCTTGAGCTATGACTATGTTTTGACAGAACCGGCAGCAAATGCCTCAGAGTGCCACCTGCGACCACAGACAAGAAGACTGTCCCCTCCATTCCATCATGGGGTCTGGGGTCCTCTCCCATATCGTTGCCCACAGGAGGCGAGCTGGGAGCCCCCATGGAGCTGGTTCTGACTCGAGGCATGCGAAGCTCTTGCCCTCCCTGCCTCATTTCCCACATTCTTACCAGCAACTGTGCAGCCTGTAGGTGGCGTGGAAAGCAGCCAGATAGCCAGAAGCTTCCGGAAGATACCTTCTTGAGCTTTGGGAGGCTGCCATCCATTGAATGGAGAATGCAGGGCTGTGAATCTCAAGTCTAACTACTTTGAGCCAACAGCAGCCTATCTTCTGGGTTCATGGCACAACTATTTCTTTTTCTACTGTTTATGGCTACCAGTTAGGAAAGTGTGAGCAAAGACTCAGTAGAAATAAAGAAACAATGAGGGTTTATGGCTCATCCTGGTGCTAGTTGTGTAGAGCCGGCTTGGGTAGAACATTGGAACTGAACTTGGCTTGGTCTCTGCCCTGGTTTTAGGTTGGGAGCCAAGTGTAGGCGAAGCTGCAGTTAAGGACTCAGGCCCTAAGACATTTTGGGAGAACCTGCAACTCTTCTACCTGGAGTTTTCCTTTGTGGAATATATCTTTCCTCAAAGTTTAAATGGTGGGAAATGGCACCTTTACAACATACTCAAATGAAAGGAAAACTAATACCTATGAGGCACTGGCGACTTTCACTCTGAGAAGTATTTACTTAGGCAGAATTGTTCACACCTGACACTTGCATCCAAAGGTCTCCAGTCCTGTGGCTTTTCTGCTCACAGCCTGCAGAGGTCCACGTGCCACTGGAGTAAGCCCTGCACCCACACACTGGCTAACCAGGAGGCCCCACTGCCCTTGCATGTCGTTGACCTTAGCACTCTTCCCCTTCTTCCTGCTCACTGCACGTTAGTCTCAGGGCTTGCTACTGCTCCCAGCCACCAGGAATTTAGCCAGGGTCATCTGTGTGAAAGCCCCCTCCCCCTTCAGGTCTCTCTCCAAATGTGCTGTCTTAATAAGCCCATCTCTGGACAGCCTAAATAAACGAGCATGTTCTCCACTCCCAGTCCTGCTTGCTCTCCTTCGTACCTTTACCTTTCCACAGACCACATCACCCCTAAAGCGCACACTTACTTATGGTGTCGAGAGTGTTTCCTGCTCTCTTCTCTAGGAGTGACAAGCAGGGCTCTCTATTTGTTCACCTACATCTTCCAAATCCCCAAAACCCCTGACTCATCAATACTATTAGGGCAATAGAAGCCAGGACAAATTCCCAAGGCCGCATCCTGACTTTCCATTCAATCCAAAACACATTTGAGGGGGCCAGAGCGATGGTCCAGCGGGTAGGGCGTTTGCCTTGCACGTGGCCAGCCGGTGCCAGCCCGGGTTCGATCCCCCGCATCCCCATATGGTCCCCTGAGCACTGCCAGGAGTAAATCCTGAGTGCAGAGCCAGGAGTAACCCCTGAGCATCACCAGGTGTGACCCAAAAGCAAAAAAAAAAATACACATTTGAGGTGGATTTTCTCAGTACACCTGTAAATATACCAGCACAGCTGTAAGTACGGGTCTTTAATACCACAATTCTTCTCTTTTTTTTTCTAAGAACTGGACACTGCCAGGGGGGAGAGAAAAAAGGGAGAGGGGGGAGGGGGAAAAAAAGCCATACCACACATAGAGTGCCAGGGAAAGTGAGTGAGTGCTGAAGTCAGTGATGGGCTCTCTCCCCCACTGGTTTCTGAGTAATGCCCAACTTATCAAGCGCTGGGAGTTCTTCACTTGACCATCTAAGTATTTCATTTCCTTAGCCAAAATGTAAGCTCCTAGAGGGACCTACTTATCTAGGCCCTTCCATGTGCCCCCAACCACTGTAAGATTCAGGATGAATCGTTTCATCATGAATCCCTGGGGAGCTCACAACCTGGCAGCAAACGCTGAACCATTTATAGCCTGGAACTGGGTTACAGCAGAAGCTGCTACAGAGCAGGGAGAAGGAGGAATAAATTTCCATAGGACGGGAGAGTCGACGAGAGAGTGGGTCAGACATCCTCTGAGTCCAAGTCTCACAAGAGGAAAGAGCAGAAGAGGTAGAAGAAACTGTATAAACATGGTGTGAGGGTGTGATGGTGGGTTCAGGCACAGAAGGACTTTAGTAGCTGGGTCTGCGGTGAGGCCAGAAAGGAGAAGGTCCTTGAATGAAGCATCTGGGCTTTATCAGGGGAGTCCTGGAGGACCCAAAGAGGGCACTTGTGCTGCTAATAAATAGGAACCAAAGAACCCACTAGAGAGCATGAGGTTCTAACAAGCAGTCTTTCACGATCATTTTATTATAAAATCTATTTCAAAGGAAAAATTATAGCAAAAAAAAACCCCACCTGAAATAAGACTAAAAATTTATCATTGAAAACTTTCTGAACATGAGTTTTCTTTTAAGCTTTTTGGGTCACACCCAGTGATGTTCAGGGGTTACTACTGGCTCTGTACTCTGGAATTATTCCTGGAAGTGCCAGGGGGGACTATATGGGAATGCCAGGATTGAACCCGGGTTGCTGCATGCAAGGCAAACAAATGCCCTCTCTGCTGGACTATTGCTCCGACTCAGTGAACATGAATGTTAAAACAATCTGTCACTTCTGTAAAGCTAGAACAAGATTTTCCTGCTAAAAGTGTATCTTCATTTAGTGACTTACAGAGTAGAAGTAATGTTTATGCCCATTCTGATTGTTTTGTTATCTTTTTTCACAGCAATAGGTTACCACTTTGTCTTTCCTATTCTTTCCTCTTTTCAAATGAATATTTTATTGGACTTATCTAAAACCTGAGCTGCGCAGGAGGAAGAGAGCGGCATGGACTGCCTTCAAAAACATTGAAGAAATAGCCAAAAGAACAAAGAACCTCTGGCTCCAGGCACATCTCTTTGACTCCACCATTCTCCCTGCATTAACATATGCCTCAGAGACCTGGGCCCTACGAAAGCAGGATGAGAACGCTATTTGGGTCTCCCCAGAGAGGAATCGAAAGAGCTATGCTTGGAATATCACGCCTCACTCAAGTGAGAGAAGGAATCCGGAGTTCCGACCTCCGTCACTATTCCAGAATCAGGGACACTGTCTCTTTTGCCAAGGCATAAAAAATCAGATGGGCTGGACATGTAATGCGATTTGGAAACAACCTCTGGACTAGAGCCGTTACCAACTGGATCCCACGGGATGTCAAAAGATCACATGGCCGCCCACCTACAAGATGGTCGGATTTCTTCGTCAAGACCCTGAAGGAATGGTTTGAGGCTCTTCATATTCCTGAATCAACCAGATGCCACTGGGCTACATTGGCACATTATAGGGTCCAATGGAAATGTTACTGGTGCCCGCCAGCAAATCGATGAATAACGGGATTCAAGTGATCAAGTGATCTAACCCCTATTCTATATAATTTCTATAGTGGATTAGGAGAGGAGTAAATTTTATTAGTCATACACAGTATAGTGAACCATAAGGAATGACAGCTAAGTGGAGTAACCAGAAAATGTTTGTTTGGTTACACCAGGGCTTGGTGTGGTTACTGGAACTACATATTTTAAGTTTTACTAAAGTTTTAGTTGTACACATTTCCCAGGTTCCTTTACAGTTGGATGTAGTCTTTAATTCCTTTCCGGGAAGTGGGAGAGACAATCATGGGATGCTTTACGTAATCTTCGCCTTGAGAAAGAGTGAACACTTGCTGGTTTATCATCCCGCAGCTAATCTGAGCCATATGTTGGTTTGTTTTCTATTTGGAAGATTGTTTCTATCAATCCCCTTTTATTTATTTTTATTTATTTGGCGGAGCCATACCCAGCAGTGCTCAGGGCTTACTCCTGGTCTGTGGTCAGGGATTGCTCCTGGATCTGTGCTCAGGGATTACCCCTGGTTCTGTGTTCAGGATCACTGCTGGCTCTGTGCTCAGGGCTTACTTCTTATGGTGCTCAGAAGATCATATGTATGCCAAGAATCAATGTGCTAGTCAAGTGCCTGATCTGCTGTACTATTGCTACAGGCCTCAATCCCCCTTTTTAAATAAAAGTGCAGCCACTGGGGAAAAATATTCTGTATTCTAAGCCAAAAGAAACAGAGCCCATTTCTGATCTACTCTAAACCTTCATATAAGTTCACCTGTTGTAAGAGCTTGTGGCTCTCCAGAGTTGATATGGGGAATCGAAAGTCTGAGCACTCCAGAGGAGCTGAAGGTCGAACTCGATGCCTCCAAGGTGGTCTGGAGTCAGGATGAAGGACTTCACTTCAGGGAGTGTGTGGTGCTCCATCACAAACTGCCCTGTTCCAAGGAGAAACACACGAAGCTGTGGTTTTACTATGCTTGTGCTGAATCCCCTACAAGATTCTTAGAATTGAATTAACACTCTAGTATCAAATGACTAAGCTTGGACTTACTCTTGCACCCTTAGATTATGTCCCAAACTACTTGGGACTACATAAATCTCATCCCTAGTCTAACCCCTGCTTATGAGGCTCCCTGTGGTCAGATATACTTATCAGTCATAGAAAGGTGCCTTGTGGAAATGGTGATAATGAGCACATTCACAATTTCAGGAGGCAGCATGTGATAATGATTTTTGAGCCATATCTGGTTTTGCTCAAGGATTATTCCAGGTTCAGTGCTCAGGAATTACTCCTGGCAGTGCTTGGCAACCAGATGGGGCCCTGGGGATTGAACCCGGATTGGCCACAGGCAAGGCAAATGCCCTACCTACTCTACTAGCACAAGGAACATCACCTATTCCTTGCATTTCATAGCCAACATTTTTAGAGGTATGCCATCTTGTAGTTTATAAATAAAAATATCAATTTTGGGTAAAATACATTTTATTTAGGAAGTTTCAAGTCCCTGGTAAAGGCAAACAATTGGAAACCTCAATAAATAAGTAACATCTTCTAGCAACACATCCCAACTCTTTAAAACTCTGGAATATAGTGGTTCAAGTACATGAAAGCAGGAAGCCTATTCTGACTTGAAAAGAATTATTAGATATAACAATCAGAATATCACATGTGAATCTTGAACCCACCTCCTGTAACATTGACTAATAAAAACAAATATAAGCAATTATGAAAAAACTATAAAAACCATTTGTAAGAAATAAGAATAGAGGCTGGATTTAAAATTTTGGAGCCTGTTAGGGACCTACCCAGGACTCTATACATGAGAAAGTGAATGTTACCCTAGTCTTTATGCTTATTTGAATGAAATTTGAGAAAGATTTATATTACTATATGGACACAGAAGCTAATGAGAGACATTTACTAATTTGCTAATTTGAATCCATGTTAAAATCTTGGATATGATCATGTGGTTGTGTTATATAAGAAAATGTCTTTTTTTCTCATGAGAATGTCTACACAAGTATTTAAAGTAACTCAAAGATGCAAGTTGCTTTCAAATACACCAAAATACTGAGTATGCATGTGCATAAACACCAAAACTTAATAATTGTTGACTTTGATTTTTCATTGTTCTGGTACTTAGACTTCTTCTGATGATTGTCATATTTTTAATGGACAGTCGAGGGGGATAACATCATTACCTCTGAACTTGGCATGGGTTTTGAATTCGATGACAAGCCGGCCATCTTCTCGAATGTAGATCCTGATGATCTGAAGCCTTGCAGAGAGCACACTGTCGGTCTGAATTCCTGGCAGGAGACCACAAACAAGACATAACTCTTCAGGGCAAAGCTTGACTCTCCAAGACAAAAAACTATGAGTTTCATAACTTCATTTTTCCTAACAGCTGCATAGTATTCCATTGTGTAGATGTACCACAGTTTCTTTATCCAGTCATCAGTTCTTGGGCATACTGGTTGTTTCCAGGTTCTGGCTATTGTGAATAGTGCTGTTATGAAAATAAAAGTGCAGATTGTGTTTCCGCTGTGTGCTTTTGGCTTCCCAGGATATATTCCCAGGAATGGTATGGCTGGGTCAAAAGGGAGCTCAATTTCTAGTCTTTGGAGGAATGTCCATATTGTTTTCCAGAATGGACATGGAAAGGACTATGTTGAATGAAATTAGTCAGAAGGAAAGAGAGAGACATAGAATGACTGCATTTATTTGCATGACATAAATATATCAGGTGGTCTTACCAAAAGTGGAAATTACCGCAAGCGTGACAGAGTCAGAGGTTAGGTAAGACAGAGAAGGGAACATGTATGAATAAATGTCAAAAGGGCTGATACCAACATAGAACTGAGCATTAAAGACAGGCAAAAAATGCACAGGATGGCTTCCAAGTGTATGTAATGCAACCCACAATGTGTAGGAGAAGGAAGGGAGAGAGAGGGAGAGAGAAAAGAGATAAAGAACCTGCCATTTAGGCTGGCTGTGGGAGGGGGAGGGAATTGGGGACATTGGTGGTGGGAAATGGCCACTGGTGGAGGGCGGGTGCTGGAACACTATGTGACCGAAACCTCCAAACATGAACAACGTTGTAATTGTATATCTCATGGTGGTATAATAAAATGTTTAATTAAAAAAAGGAAATAAAAAATCTATGTTGCAAATCCAAAAAAAAAAAAAAGCTATGAGTTACTCTAGTGACTTCTTACAGCTACAATCTAGGGGCCGGCGTGATAGTAAAGTGGGTAGGGCATTTGCCTTGCATGAGGCCAACCTGGGTTTGAGTCCCAGGGTTCCATAAGGTTGTCAGAGCACCATGAGTACTAATCCCTGAGCACAGAACCTGGAATAATCCCTGAGCATCACCAGGTATGGCTCAAAAACCTAAAAAATTAATAAGCAGACAAACAAAAATCCAACCAAAAAAGCACCTACACATTAAAAATATTGGGTCTCTGCTATCATGCTGAGTGAAATTAGTCAGAAGGAAAAGGACAGATATAGAATGACTGCATTCATTAATGGGATATAAATATATACCAGTGTTTAACTGAGTGTGGGCAATGGTAATGTCAGACTAGAACTCACCATTGAATATACACAAAGAGACTTACATGATAAACCCTAAATGTCTGCAGGGCTAACTGCAATGTGTAGAAGAAGGGGGGAGAGAGCTGCAGAGACAGAGAGAGAGACAGAGAGAGAAAGAGAGAGAAAGAGAGGAGGGGTACCTGCTACTGAGGCAGCTTGGGGGTGGGCGGGAGGGGGTGTGGGTATACTGGTGGTGGTGATGGGGCACTGGTGGAGGGATGGGTGCTGGAATACTGTATTACCAAGAACCAATTATGAACACCTTTGTAATTGTATGTTTCACTGTGGTATAATAAAAAATTTAAAAAATAATAAAAAAATTGAGTCACCAAACACCCTCCCCGCTGTGCTATTGCTCCAGCCAGAACCTATTTTATAAGAAATGAGACCCTCTGTACAGAAATTTCTTAACATTTTATTGATTGATTGGTTTCAGGTCATACCTAGTTGTGCTCAGGGATACTCCTGGCTTTGTGTTCAGGGGACTGGAAGTTATGCCAGGGAACTGGCTGGGGTCAGCTGCTGGCAAGACAAGTGGCTTCTGGCTCTCAGGCAACCATTTAGAACCTCGGCTTCAGATCAAGAAAATCACTGTTGCCCCAAACTCCCTTGTCTTTACTAAAGAGAGGCGGAGAATGGGAGCAGAATAGGGAAGTGAGTGTGGGGTAATGTGTAAAGTATAGGAAAATTGGGATAAAGCAAATCACATCTCAGACTCCCTGAAATGAAGGGAGGCAAAAAGCCAGGATCTCTCAGGGGTGGTAGGAGAGGTGGGGGGGGCACCCTGGGTGGCATCAGCTGAGGGGCTATCACCAAATTCATCCCCCTTTGCTGGGCTCCCACAGGCAGCAGCTCCTGATGCAAAGCTGTGTGTGTGTGGGAGGGGGGAATTAGAGGCTGCAAAGAATATTCTAGAAACTCAGTCAGTGCCATGTACAAAAGTACAGATGGACTTTGAGGGTAGCATGCTTAGTGGAATAAGACAGATGAAGAGAGATAAATAAATATGGTTTCCCTCATATATGGTACACAGAGAAAATAAATACATGGATATATTAAATGAAACAAACATGAACTGTTAGACTATAAGACCAATTAGTGGTTATCAGAGGGGAGGGTTGCTGAGGAAGTGGTAAATCAGGTCAGAGGGATAATTTTATGGCGAAAGGTGGAATTAGATTTTCTTAGAGGGAGCTTTATGTAGTATATGTTGTTATACATGCTGATATTTGGGTACAGTTTTATTTTGGGGCCACACTTGGCTGTGCTCAGGGCTTAATGGGCTTTTTACTCAGGGATCATTCCTGGCAGGGCTCAGGGGCCAACATGGGGCGGAGGGGGCAGGGATTACACCCAGGTCATGTATAAGACACATGCTCTGTTACACTATCACTCTCCAGCCACTGTACACATTTTTTTGTTTGTTTCTTTTTGGGTGGGTGGTTACACCCAGTGATGCTCGGGGGTTACTCCCTAGCTCTGCACTCAGGAATTACTCCAGACAGTGCTAGGGGACCAAATGGGATGCTGGGGATAGAACCGGGGTCAGCCACATGCAAGGCAAACGCTCTACCCACTGTACTATTGCTCCAGCCCCCACCATGAGTTTTTAATGATGCTCAGCTGAAACTCGTATCTCTAAGTTTTGCATATAATCACAATGCACTGTTGCTTTATTTTATTTATTTTGATTTTGTGGGCCACACTTAGCAGTGGTCAGGGTTTACTTCTGACTCTGTCTCAGGGATCACTCCTGGTGGGTTCAGGGCACCATACAGTGGGGAGTGAACCCGGGTCAACCACGTGCAAGACAAACACCTACCCACCGTACTAATGTGTCAGTCACTGCACTGCTACGTTAATTTTTTGAAAAAAGAATATCAATGCATCCTTGAAATAAAAAGCAGCATTAACATCCTGTGTGCTAAAAGTAGGTAAAGGAACATGATAACCTCTCAGTATCTGTGTTGCAAACCATAATACCCAAAAGGGGGGGGAGGGAGGAGAGAGAGAGAGAGAGAGAGAGAGAGAGAGAGAGAGAGAGAGAGAGGCTGGTGGGGGGGAGTGGGCAGGAGGGAACCTGGGTCATTGGTGGGAAATGCACACTGGTAGAGGGACAGGTGTTGGAACATTGACTGAAGCACTGAACATAAGCAGCTTTGTGACTGTTTTTCACAGTGACTCAAATAAAAAAAAACTAAACTAAAAAAGTCCTTACTTTGAAGAATAAAACAAAAGGGTAAACACCAGGCCAAAGAAACAATGGAGCATCCTTGCTATTGATACATTTTTCCGTTTCCTGGATCTGCCTTGAGGTCCTTTTGCACCTTATACAAGCTGAATAACACCGTTTATTAAAAAAAAAATTTGCAGTGCTAGAGATCACACACACAGGGCAAGTGTTCCAGTGATCTATCGCCGAAGCCATAGCTGAGCCCCACATCATACTTTTTGGGGACTAGAAATGGGAGACTGAGCTGCATCCGCCAATACTCAGGGTTCACTCCTGGCAGTAGGTGGAAAACCATATTCAGTGTCAGGAAATGAACCAGGGTCAGCTGCATGCCAGGTCATGCTAACCCTTGTGCTATCCCTTAGGCTCTGTCAGCATCTATAACCAGGTGAAAATAAACATGATTAGCCCCGAGAGAGCAGGTAAGAGCAGGTACTCCTAATGGGCAACACAGGGGCCAGCTGTGACTTGCGACCTTCTGTCCTGGGCCCCTGGTGACCTGACCTTCCGCATCCCTGCAGGCCTCCTGGCATGCATACATGTGACATGGTCTAAGCCCCAGAACCACACTTTGTAGACATGAGGGGGTTTTATTTGGGGTGCGTGCAGGGCACAGAAGAGGAAGAAGCCACGGTGACAAGTCATCACTTTTCTTTTAATCCGGCTTGAGCGCCTGGGAGGAACACGGCAGATCTCAATACCTGTTCTCCAGAGAACGGTGTCATAGAAGAAGGAAAACTCCATCTCGGTGTGGTGCTCTAAGGACGCCCAGCCCCTGGGGGCTGTCACATAGATGTAGGACACATACAGGGGCACATGCACCGTCAGGAAGGACCGGGCAGAGTCTCTCACCTGTCAATCAAAAGAGAGGGACAGAGAGGTTTACTTCTTCCCTTGGGGTGAAACAGCATTTAACCAGCGCAACCTGGCTCAAACTTCACTCATTCAGTCAGTACAATCGTTATTCACGGTTGTGTTGGACACCGAGCTGGAAGCTGGGACCTTAGCCCTAGGGGACCACCCTCAGCCACAAGCACATCATGGGAAGCTTGATGCCAGGGGGGGACTCATGACAGTGAGAGAAACAGCCAGACAGCAAGGGCTGAGATGCTTCTTGAGGTGGGGTGATCTCGCGAGGCTTTCTGAGGAGGGTTGCATGAACAAAGATGCCTCTGACAAGAGAAGCATCATCGCCTTTCACAAAGGAGCCACCTAGCAAACAAGGGACCTGCCACAGGTACAGGGCCCCCACCTATCAGTGTTCAGAGACCACCAGGAGAGCCAGAATAGATCGAGTTGAGGCATGTGCCAACGAGGATCCTGGGATAATCCTGTGGCTCACTAGGAGGTTGGAGTACCCATGACTCCTGCCCAAGGAACAAAGACTATGGGATTAGGACACCATGTCTAGGAAACTGACCCCCACACAGCTCCGAGTTGCATATATATGGAGGGTTCCCAGCTCATACAATGCTTTATCAAAATAATTTTGAAAGGGCATCATTCTCCAGGAGACAGTCCTCTCATTGCTTTTTTTTGTTTAAAGAAACCCTATGATTGCTACTCATTTGACTCAATAACTTTAAAAAACTCACTATACAATGGAGGCTTCACCAGGCTTTGCAGCGGGGATTTCAGTGGTGCCTCCAGCACCTGGGTCCTGGTATGCTGATCCAGAGACTCACAGACATGGGGCAGAGCTGCTACTGGCTCTCCCTGTGCCCAGCCACTCACAAGGCAACCAGAAGGGACGGCGGGTTCTAGCCCTGGCCCGCCACCCCAGCAGAGCCTCACAACAAGCCAGATGACCCCACTCCATGAGGGCTTCCATTTTCCACATCCGGGCTTCCCTCTCGTCAGAACTCCACCCAGCAGACCAGCCTATCACAGCCCAGCTCATTGAGATCCACCCTGCAGCAGTTTTTTTTTAAAATCCGGCTCAGATATGCTGATCCAGAGACTCACAGACATGGGGCAGAGCTGCTACTGGCTCTCCCTGTGCCCAGCCACTCACAAGGTGCCTGGGAGGGTTCTAGCCCTGGCCCGCCACCCCAGCAGAGTCTCACAACAAGCCAGATGACCCCCACTCCATGAGGGCTTCCATTTTCTACATCCGGACTTCTCTCTCGTCCAGAACTCCACCCAGCAGACCAACCTATTACAGACTCACGCAGCCACAAGGGGCTGCACGGTTCATCAATAAATGCTAGATTTAGAGGTGACTACAAGAGTATGACACCCCATGGCAGAGCCTGGCAAGCTACCCGTGTCGTATTTGATATGCCAAATACCAGTAACAATTATAGACCTCATTCCCATGGCCTGATGGATTGGTTTGAGGCTCTTTATGTTCCTGGAGCAACTGGTGCCCTTGGGCTCTACTAGCATGAGACAGGACATATGGAGATGTTACTGGTGCCCGCTCGAAGCAAATCGATGATGAACGGGAAGACAGTGATACAGTGATACAATGGGCAATAGATGGATGGAAGAAAAATTGTGATTAGAAGTTTTCATGTTGATACCATGCCTGAGTGAGGAATTGGTTTCATTTTATTTACTTAGTTTTTTTGGATTTTGGGGTCATAATTGATGATGCTCAGGAATTACTCCTTGCTCTGCACTCAAGAATTACTGCTAGTGGTACTTGGGGGACTCTATGGGATGCTGGGGATCAAACCCATGTGGGTCATGTGCAAGGTAAAAGCCCTTCACATTGTGCTATAGCTCTGACCCAAAATTGATTTAATTTTAAGACTGTGCTTATTTATTTGTCTTTATTTATTTATAAGGGGAATAGTCCACACTTGGGGGTTCTCAGGGCTTATTCCTGGCAGGTCTGGGAGCACCATATAGGGTCCTGGGGTCATTAACCCGGGGATCATACCACAAGGCAAGAGCCCTAACTGATGTACTAATTATTGCTCCATCCCTGTGAATATTAGCTTTTGGAGGTAGCAGAGAGGCCAATCACCTATTTTTACACTTCTGACTTGAATCTGGGTTTATACCACCACGGAAATCCAAAGAATTGAACGCTGAAGAATGCCTCACACTCTAGACAGCAGGGGGCAGTAGTGTATCAAAATAAGTCCATCAACAGGGGGCATTTAAAAATCAAACCGGTCCTAATTAGAGACTTTCCCAGAATAGTTACAATAAGTCCCTCACACATCCCCTCCCTAAGTGTGGTCAAATCTCATTTTGAATAAAAAATTCACTGTCTGATTTTGAGTGCCTTGAGATAACTAATTAAAACGTGGTAAATCTGTTTTAGATTCACCTTTTCCTTGAGGACACCGTAGCCTACACTGTTTGAGACCAATAAACCTCCCTCCTATCAGTCTGCTTTCTATAAAATTATCCATTGTCATTAATGGCTAATGAACTTTCAAAAAGTGTCTTTTTTTTTGGCAAATGATTTTGATTTGGAACAGGTATGAAATCAAAGCATTTTAAACTAGTTTTTCTCTCCATAATGTTTGGGGTGACTGTGTTCTATAGTGTTCTGAAAGTTAGGATTTTTGCTATCATTCAACACATTTTCCTTGGTGGGAAAGCAAACACATAGTAATAAGTAATAACCTTAATCATCCAATGTATATAGCCCTGTAGTTTTCTAAAAATACACCTAGAAGAAAAATATTATACACATTTTATGTATATAATATATGAATATATTAAAATATACATATGTATGATATAAAATGTACACAAAACTATATCCATATGCACGATAATATTGGATATTTCCATAATTGACTGCGTGAGGCAGTAATTTGCTTCCACATTAACTGGAACATTTACATTCATGTTTTAATGACTGATTTGGTGGTCATTGTGGGGGCTCCCACAAAGACTAGAGTCTTGGTGGCACTGAGGTCTCCTGTGAGGGACTCAGTCTCCCCCTTTTCTGCCAGCTCACTTCTAGCAGCCACTAGTTTCAGCAAGCTCATGAAGGACTCCTGAAATGAACGAGGTCCCATGTGGTTCCCAAAGTGCCTGCAGCCCATGGCCCAGCGACACCCACCTGGAAGTCAGCAGTTACAGAGCCCCCCACAGACATCTATGAGCTCGGTCATATCATAATAGGCATCAAAAGTCCACACGCAGCTCTTGAGATTCAGGTGTTTGTAAAGTTGGATGGACTTGGGCGCGCACGCTGGGGTCAAACTGGAAGGGCGGTCATAGCCAGGGGCCCAGGGCAGTGCTGTCGTAGAGCGCGGTCATCCAGAAAACCTGCCTCTGCATGGGAGGGAAAGAATAAGAGACTGTGAGTGGGCCTGCAGGGCTGGTCCTTATTGCTTGCCCCAGTCCACAGGGCTGTGTGTGTGTATTATGTGTCCTGATAATAATGGAGCTTTGCCTTCACCTAACACTGTGAATTGTGCAGCATGTGGAGCTCCTGCCCCATGGACCAGATGGCCAAGAAGCTTGCATACTGCCCGTGGACATGACTTAAGCAGAACCTGGCCTCAAGGACTCCCTGAGGACTGCAGGAACTTGAAAGAAGAGAATAACCAACAGTACCATGCACCAAAGAACCATTGCTTCAGATCTGAGTCTGCAGATCTAAAAAAAAAAAAAATCTACCCCAGTTTTGCCCATCACCATAGGGGATTTTGGCTTTCTCATTTGCAATTAGCCCTTGAAGAAGTGGATTCACTGTATGGGTATTTCGCTGATGAATTATTTTGTTAAGAGGAATTTTCTTTTCTTTTAAAAAGAAAGCTTTTATGAAGTGCTCACAATCACACATCTGATTTCTATCCTCCCTCCCATGGTCTCTTCTATCTTGGGGAAAAGTCCTAATTCTGTGTTAATGAATAAATAACTCAACTAATGACGCTCGACAAAGCCTCCCTGGTACAGGCAAAAATTCCTGGATCCAATGCTGCCAAGCAAGTGAACCATTCTAAATTAAGCAAGACCTTTAAGCATCAGAGTTGAATATAATACAGCTTAGAATATTCGGGCCAATTTTTTTCCAGTACTAAAAGTAACTGTAGTATGCTGACAGATTGGTATATTTCTTAAACATTTGACATCAGCACTCAGCCTTTTGCTCCTCAAACTCTAAGGTCTCAATGAACATTGTTGAGCTGAACTGTGTTTAAATAAGAAGAGGTGAAACCTTCAGTTCCCAAACATGGCTTGTTTCCTTGTGTAGGAATAATTAAACTTCTATACTCAGTTCAATGTCACTGTCACTGTCTTCCCGTTCATCATCGATTTGCTCGGCGGGCACCAGTAACATCTCCATATGACCTGTCTCATGCAAGTAGAGCCCAAGGGCACCTGCTTGCTCCAGGAACATAAAGAGCCTCAAACCATTCCATCAGGTTATGGGAATGAGGTCTGTAATTGTTACTGGTATCTGGCATATCAAATACGACACGGGTAGCTTGCCAGGCTCTGCCGTGTGGGTAGTCAGTTCAATGAGTTACAAATAATTTATACTCAACTAATTTCTTTCTTTTTTTTTTGAAATTTTAAGTTAAAATTTTTATTATCCATAAAGCACAATTGCAAGAACAAGAAGGGTGAGCGAACAGGAACCCCCGGCAACAAATACATAAAATCTTATTAACACTAAACTTTTCTATCTTAAAAAAATGCAGCTGAAAAAATTGGCCAAAGGGTGGTGATACTATCCAGATAAATCAACATATATGATATATTATTTTGGGCCTGGCATATATGATTTTGCAAGCCTGGCAAGCTGCCCGTGTCATATTTGATATGCCAAATACCAGTAACAATTATATTAGATCATTCCCATGACCTAATATAATGGTTTGAGGCTCTTTATGTTCCTGGAGCAAGCAGATGCCCTTGGGCTCTACTAGCATGAGACAGGACATATGGAAAAATTACTGGTGCCCACTCAAGCAAATAGATGATGAACGCGAAGATAGTGATAGTGATAGTGATTTTTGGGAAGAAGAAAAAGGGAATGGGACAAAAAGGAAAGCTAAATATTGTGTCTTTACAGGAAAAGATGTCAAATCTGTCCCTCAAGATCCTGACTAAGCAAATGGAAAAGATCCACTGAGCTTCACTGCCATGCTAGGGACAAATTAAGTTTGCCCATGAGGCAGGAAGAGTATTGACCCGGACCAGTAAAACACCAACCACTCTGTTTATGAAGGTGTTGGTAAATTATGCAGGTAAGCAAAATGCTGATAGTAGAATGGGAGAATATAGATACCTTTGACACTCGAGAATGAAACTCCTTGGAGGCCTGATTCATGGGACCCTAGAGACCTAGAAAAATCATCTAGAAGAATGTGCCTCAGAAATTAGTTATTTTGGCATTAATACATCCCCCATCTATGTTGGATGACACAGCCTAGCTAGCTTTGGATCTCTCTATTTAAACTACTTACAGTTTAAGCTATTTACATGTCTTTAAGCCAGTGCTGATGCTAAAGAGATCTCTCTTCTGTGTAAACACTGATAGACGGTGTATACTCAACTAATTTCTGTTGTAAAAGACCATTGCTACCTTCCCCCCACCCCCGCCAGTGATGCTTAAGACATGGAATGCTTCTCTGTCTCGAAAAGCACCATTCAATAATTCATCAGTTATGAAGGGTGGAAATGCACCAAAGTGTGTGGCTAAGGTAGATGACAATGGCTGGGATTGTGGATGAGGTCTAACGCCTGAGCACAGCTGTTCACAGACTCAGCTGTCAGTGTTTCTGCCCTGGCTCCATTGCAGAGCATAGGTGACTAGCACTAGGGATACTGGGGCAGAGAGGTTCTCCTGCTCTGGCCGGAATGGGGACGAGGCGGGAGGATGGATCTCTCCAGAGATGGCTGCGGAGTCAGGGGTTGGAGCTGTGCAGTTCTTACTTGGTCCTATCCTGTTCATCTCTTTCTATTTGAATGATGGGGCTGCCAGTAAACATCCTGAACCCATTTCCCCTCTCCTCATCCTGGAGAACCCACCCTATACCCATAACACCTGCACTTTAGCTTTCAAGAACTGCCAAAGTGATCATGTATTATATTTTTATTTCTTATTTATTTTGCTTTGTTTTGGGCCACACCTGGCTGTGCTCAGGGCTCATTCCTGCCTCAGCACTCAGGGATAATTCCTGGTGGTGCTCAGCACATCATACACAGTACCAGAGACCAAACCTTGATCAACAGAATGCAAGGTAAGCTCCTTACCTTTGCAGTGGCTAAGGAAGATGGAACAGATATTTTCTTTAACTTTTTAACTTTTTTTTCTTTTATGAGTCACACCCAAGAATGCTTAGGGGTTACTCCTGGCTCTTTCACTCAGGAATTATTCCTGGCAGTGCCTGGGGGACCATAGAATGCTGGGGATCGAACCTGGGTTGGCCTCATGCAAGGCAAATGTCCTACCCGCTGTGCTATGCTCAGCCCTGGAAACAGATATTTTCTTAAAAGAATTTAATTATTTTATTTAGTCACCATGAAATGACCAATCACCATGAAATTACCAAGCACCTCAAAAGAAACAGTGACCAAGATACAAAGACAGTCCACAGAAAGGGAAAGAATATTCACCCAATACCCATCCAATAAGGGGTTAATATCCAGGATATATCAGGCACTGGTAGAACTTTACAAGAAGAAAACAGTCAACCACATCAAAAATGAGAAGAAATGTACAGAAACTTTGACAAGGAATAAATTCAAATAGCCAAAAGGTATATGAAAAAATGCTCATCATCACTAATCATCAGAGAGATGCAAATCAAAACAACAATGAGATATCACCTCACACCACAGAGACTGGCACATCTCCAAAAGAGCAGGGACAACAAATGCTGGCATGGATGCGGGAAGAAAGGGGGACTCTCATTCATTGTTGGGGGAATGTCAATTGGTACATCGACATTTTGTAAAACAATATGAACATTCCTCCAAAGACTAGAAATTGAGCTCCCATTTGACCCAGCCATACCACTCCTGGGAATATACCCTGGGAAGCCAAAAACACACACAACAGAAACACCATGTGCACTTTTATTTTCATAGCAGCACTATTCACAATAGCCAGAATCTGGAAACAACCAGAGTGCCTGAGAACTGATGACTGGATAAAGAAACTGTGGTACATCTACACAATGGAATATTATGTAGCTGTTAGGAAAAATAAAGTTATGATATTTGCCTAAAAATAGATGGACATGGAGAAGATCATGTTGAGTGAAATTAGCCAGAAGGAAAAAAGACAGATATAGAATGACTGCAAATAAATACATATATATAAAATATATATATATATATATATATATATATATATATAAAATGAAACCAATATCCAAGGTCAGGCAAAACATGGATCAGAAGGTTCTGTCAAAGGTGGAATCTACCACAAACACGTGGGAGTCAGGTTAGGTAAGACAGAGAAGGGAACAGTGTGCTAATAATTGTTGAAAGTGATGATACTAGCCTAGAACTGAGCATTGAATACAGGCAAAAGATACACATGATAACCTCTAAATGTATGTATTGTAATCAACAGTGTGTAAGAGAAGGGAGAGAAAGAGAGAGAGAGAGAGAGAGAGAGAGAGAGAGAGAGAGAGAGAGATAAAGAACCTGCCATAGAGGTAGGCTAGGGAGGGGGAGGGAATTGGGGACATGGTGGTGGGAAATGGGCACTGGTGGAGGGATGGGTGCTGGAACACTGTATGACCGAAACCCAAACATGAACTTCTTTGTAATTGTATATCTCACAGTGGCATAATAAAATATAAAATAATAATAAAAATTTTAAAAAAAAGAGAAATTTAAAAAAATAGTATTGATACCTATCAGATATTAATAGAATTAACTTAATTCTACCAATATCTGAATAAAAAATACTTTTGGTCTTTGGAATTTGTAATTCAATATCTCTGTCCTTTAACTTCATATATAAAGTCCCAAGATAATTCTTAAGGACCTGTCTGTATGTTTTATTGAATTTTCACTTTTTTGAAATAAATGCAAGAAAAATGAAAGAAATGACCAAGCTATTCCTGACTGGTTTCAGGCATGCCATGTTTCCACACTAATCGTCCGCTTCCCTGCCAAATGCACTGCCCCATTTGCTTCCCACCTGATAATCAGCTTCTAGAAAGGCACCTTTTAATATACATTTTTTTCTTTTTGGGTCTCACCCAGCTATGCTCAGGGGTTGCTCCTGGCTCTGAAATCAGGAATTACTCTTGGCAGTGCTCAGGGGAGCCTTTGGAATGCCAGGGATCCAACCTGGGCCTGCCGTGTGCAAGCAAACCCCCTCCAGCTGTGCTATTGGTCCGGCTCCTAATACACATTTCTACAGTGTGATTGACAGGACTGTTGCTGATAAGGTTTATACATGACCCTTTACCACCGCTCAGTATCCCTTCCACCATGGATGTTGGCCACTCCTTGCCCTATTTCCCAGCCCCTTCAGGTGGCCTGGGCAGTAGACAGGACTCCTACCTGCTGTATTATCCCTTTGACCCTGATCATGGACTTTAATTTTTTTGAAGCTTAAGCATGGTTTTTTATTTGGTTCTGCTATATATTTAATTTTTAAAAATATTTTATTATACCACCATGAGATATATAATTACAAATATGTTCATGTCCGGGTTTCAGTCATACATTGTTTCAGCACCCATCCCTCCACCAGTGCCCATTTCCCACCACCAATGTCCCCGATTCCCTCCCTCTCTCCTAGCCTGCCTCTATGGAGAGTTCTTTATCTCTTTTCTCTCTTTCTCTCTTTCTTTCTCTCTTCCTTCTCTTACACTGTGGATTGTGATACATACATTTAGAGGTTATCATGTGTATCTTTTTGCCTGTATTCAATACTCAGTTCTAGGCTGGTATTATCACTCACAATAATTGTTAGCACACTGTTCCCTTCTCTGTCCCACCCAATCTCTGACTCCCAAATGCTTGTGGTAGATCCCACTTTTGAAAAGACCTCCTAATCCATGTTTTGTCTGACCTTAGATATTGGTATCATAATATGTGTGTGTGTATATGTGTGTGTGTATCTGTATATTTGTCATGCAAATAAATGAAGTCATTCTATATTTGTCTTTTCCTTCTGGCTAATTTCATTCAACATGATCCTCTCTATGACCATCCATTTATAGGTAAATTTCATAACTTAATTTTTCCTAACATGTGCATAGTATTCCATTGTGTATATGTATAAATTTCTTTATCCAGTCATCAATTCTCGGCACTCTGGTTGTTTCCAGATTCTGACTATTGTGAATAGTGCTGCTATGATCATGGACTTTAGAGAGCAGATCCAAACATGCTTAGTAAATGGGAGAAAAGAATTAAAATGGACCGTGGGAAGTACTTGCAAAATGTCCATGCATTTAATCTCCACTTTGGTTGGTAGCAATTGTTCTCCATGTGAAGGTTATGGTTATAGATATGTATATATACATAAAACTACACATGTACATGTGTACATATATGTGCATATTTATGCATAAATATATACATACATATAAGTCTATGTATTTATTTATATACATTTTGGCTTGGAGACCTTGGGTTCCAAACTCCTTGTTTCTTCCTATTTGCTTCATTGTCTGAGTTGCACAAATTTGGTTGCTTGCTGAGAGAAAAGCCCGATTCATAGGATTTTGATGACCAGAAAACTGAAAATGCAGGTTTCCCTGAGCCACCTCCCTAAAGGCGACTGCCCTGGAATGAGCCAGAAACAGCAGCAGCAAACCGTCTCTCACCTGAGATGCCTCGCAGGTCGCGGGCAGTGACGAGATTGGAGCAGACATGCTGGTGTCTGTAGATGGACTCAGACAACAGGAAGTGCAGGTTGTGCAGAGGCATCGTGGAGACGAGGGGCAGCATCCCATCCTGGTGCGGGATCTGCACGGAGATGTGGATTCTGGAAGGCAGAGGGGGGGGAGGGCTTAGCTGAGAGTTGTGGATTCTAGCAGGGAAAGGGCTGGACTTGAACTCTAGCCGGGAGGCTTAGCTGGACATGTAACCAGCTACCACGCCCATTTCCTGCCCCTCATACTGCCCTCACTAATGAGTGTAGAGACTTTCTGATGCGTTCCTTGGAGATTTCTCTCTAGATAAGACAGAATGGGTGACCAGGTTGAGCCACTTCCCCCTACATAAGAAAGACCATGACCACAAATTACCCAAAAGCTCTTTTGCTTTTCATGGAAGCTTTGTTTCTGCATGACTAGAGCTGCAGGGCTGACGTGCAGCTGCACCGCCCTACAGTGACTGCTGCTGGAGACGGAATAAGGCAAACAGTTCTTTTGGGTTTGTTTGGGGGCCACATCCCACATCCAGCAATGCTCAGGAGTTACTCCTGGCTCTGCACTCAGGAATCACTCCTAGAGTGACCAGGGGACCAACAGGATTTCAGGGATCAAACTTGGGTCAGCTGTGTGCAAGGCAAATGCCCTCCTCACTGTATTCTGTATTCTCTCTGGCCATACTTCATTTTTTTTAGAAAGAGTATTCATACTCTCTCTCTCTCTCTCTCTCTCTCTCTCTCTCTCTCTTCCTTCTCTTACACATTGTGGCTTGCAATACATACAGTTAGAGGTTATCATGTATATCCCTTTTGCCTACTTTCAATGCTCAGTTCTAAACTGGTATTATAATTTACAATAATTATTAGTACACTCTTCCTTTCTCTGTATTACCAAGCTTCTGACACACACATTTGCAGTAGGTTCCACCCCCTCATGGTGGCATAATAAAAAATATATATATATAAAAGGGGGAAAATTAAAAAAAAACACTTAAAAACATCACCAAGCTTTTAAATTCTGAGGCAGGAAAACTCTTAGAATAAAATTATATCCCACCGCTTTTGTCTTTCCCCACCTGACAATAGCTTTCCCTCTCCTCTTTCAAGTTTCCGCCACACTTTGGCTGGCTGTGAGGCTGTGCTCTGCAGTGCACTCTCCCTTGATCTGCGTCCTCAGAGCTTATGAGCCTGGATGCAGGCAGCCTGTAACTTATTTAGATTAGCTCCTATTTCATCTATATTTCCAGGCTCTGTTTATCTTGCCGCCCACTATGAGGACAAGGATCATTTCCTTCACTTCTTTTGTTTCTCCAGAGCATGCAGTATATAATTCTAAATAAAATATGAGCTTAATATATATTGGCCAAGACTGCTACACAGAAAAGAACTGTACTTAAGGGCTGCATTTTTTTTTCGTTTGGACAAGTTTAAGTTTATTGAGGAGGTCTTTAGGGTTTTTACAGCTCATCTCTGAGAGCAAAGATGCATATTCTGGAGACAGTGCAGATCCTTGGACGATGAAGAGAATGGCTCCTCTTCCTAGTAGGAAGAAACAAATATAGTCCTGGGCACTTCTTTCATTGTGCTTTTATAAAACTGAATTTCATTGTTAGGAAAAGAGAGGATTTACATAATTTTGATTCCATATTCCAATCTTATTTTCACCATGCAAATGAATCCCTTTACCCAAACTCAGGTTTTCATCAAAGCACAACAGAAACACAATGAGGCCAAAGGAAAAAGCATAATACATATGAACTCTTTTTCCAGCGCATAAAATTGGAAGTACCCAATCAAAATCAGGAAAGAAGTAAAATCCTATCTGCCCAGCAGCGTAATTTACAAGCCTGGGGAGATGGCTCAAAGGGCTGGAGCCATACTTGCATTGGGGTGGTCTGGGTTCCATCCCCAGTACCACCTGGTACGCAAAGCACAGCCCTAGGCAATGTGAGTGTGAACTCCAAACAAAACTAAATCATAAAAGAATTGGCACAGCGGTTACTTGTTGGTTTGCTAGATATCTTGTGAGTACCAACTTGGTGCCAAGAAGCACTGAGTGAAGTGGAAGAATCTAAGAGAATCATGGGCTCTGTACTCACTCTCTCTCTCTCTCTCTCTCTCTCTCTCTCGACACAGAGAGAATGAGGGATGATCATGTTCATATGTGGATGCTGGAGAAAAGGGGGTCATAAATTGAACTGGGGAGGAGATGGAAAGTTCTTGAAAAAGATACCATGACCTAGATATAGAAGGGCGGGACTGAAGTACACAGAGCGGAAGCGGGGTGGTGAGGGCCTGGAGTCAGCAGCAGCTGGGCAGAGGCATGCCACCTAAAAAGGCTGGACATCCTGGGTTAGTATCATGTATGTGGTTCTCTGTGGGTGGACAAGCAAGCAAAGATGAGGACATAAGGTCAGGAAGTTAGACCATGGGCCAGTTCTTGAGGGAACTTAGCAGATTTTTATCCTTTCTATGCACTCATCACTAATTCCTCACTGACTGAACCATCACTCACTGGTCCCCTGGGGAAGACACAAGACGGGTGGGCAATACTTTGCTCCTGATCCATGTGGGAGAGGCTAGCACCTGACCTGTTTGGGTGCTCCTTGTGTTTGACATCCAGGTACTTCAAGGTTGCGATGAAGGACTGAGCCTGGAAGCCTCTTGCTGTACCAGCCACCACTGGGGTGTGGCAGATGGCACTGTCTGTTCCGATGGTAACGATGTTGCTCCTTAAGGGGGTCCCTAACATGACCCACCTTGTCCACAGCCTTTGCCACACAACGCACATGGAACCTTCGACTGAAGTAAATGCTATCCAGGACCTGCCAGGGAGAATAAAGAAGTTCAGGCATGTGTGATGGGGGTTATAAAGCTCCTTATGCTGAGTGGTATAACAAAGGGTACTAGTAAAAAGTAATCTAGTCTGGGTGGTATAAAAAAGTACTAGTAAAAAGTAATATGTGAATACCACCCACTATCTCACCCAGCCATCCAGGCATCACCATCCAAGCATCCATTTATCTATCCATGCATGTATCCATCTACCCAGCCATCATCCATCCATTCACCCATCCAAGCATCCATCCATCCATCCAGTTACCCATCCACCATCCATCCTCCCATCCATCTGTCCGTCCATCCATCCGGGTCCATCCATCCGTCCGTCCGTCCATCTGTCCATCCATCCATCCATCCATCCATCCATCCATCCATCCATCCATCCATCCATCCATCCATCCATCCATCCATCCATCCATCCATCCATCCATCCATCCATCCATCCATCCATCCATCCATCCATCCATCCATCCATCCATCCATCCTTTCACCACTTTCTACCAGAAACCAGGAATGAGGTATAAGCAACAAGGGAGTCAATGAGGCAAAGAGCAAGTGGACAGATGTGTCTTAGCAAGAGTTGAGAAATAACTGGACACCAGTGACAGTATTATTTTTTTGCATTAAGTACAACATACCCACCACCCAGCCAACTTTTCCCTACCAGCAAGACTCTGAGTAACTCCTGCTGAGGTTATAGTACAAGAATACAAAGGAAAGATTCTCTTTTCTGAAATTTTTCTTTCCTTTCAATAGATTATCTCCATCTTAGTCCCTACTATATGACCACACATACTGCAAGAGTTATAGTAACATAGACTTGAAGCCGAGAACTTGGCACCTGTTCCTGATGTATCTTTGAAGTCTTTTTTTATATACATTCACGTTTCCAGACATAGAGAAACCATAAGAGTGTTTAACTCAGACTATGCAGTGTCAAAGGAGGTCATCAGAACTTTTTGGACTGCATGTGCATACACATAAAGAAGTACATAAAAAAGAAAAAGTAATTGGTAGGTCTGTGTGCCATGGACCTCCCACAAAGCAATCAGGCAAACTTATAAATTCTAACTATAAAAACAATTTTCATTGAAGTACATTAAAAATTAAAGAAGATTTTTTCCATTACAATTTTTTAATTAGCTGCCAACACTTTATTTATTTATATACATGGACTTAGTTAAGAAGGGATTTGGGGCATCTTATAAAAATGCATGTGAAGCAATGGTATTAAATAGATAGTTGAAGAAATGAAGAAAGTAAAGAAAGGAGGGGGTAAGAAGAGTGAGTCACTAATTCATTGCAAGAAGAAACACTGAAACATAAAATGAATCTATAAGTTTGGCGCTGCGTGAAACTGTATATTTGGCTTAAATCAAACCAGAGAATTAGATACTTATGAAACTTAAGCTATAGTGTTTTGTCATAAAATTTTTAACAATACAGAAAATAATTTAAATTTGTTTAATTAAATCTTATCATCTGGTATTTCTGAACAAAGTTCACCAAAATAATGGATGGGGTGACCTGCTTTATCTCATAATCTGTGTCCCACATCTGTGTCCAAATAGCATTCCCGCCATTATTACCCCACACACGTGAAACACTAAAGTGACAATCGATGCCTGTGAATTCAAGAGAAAAACTAGAAGGAAAACAGTCTTAAAGAATCTTTTGATTTCCAAAATTATTAAGTGAACTGATCAGCCAAAAATCATCAGTCTCTCCAAATGCCCTACTGTGCTGGAGTTTTAAGATTTTCATCTGAAGGAGAACTCCCTCCACACTGAGGAACTGCCTTCAGACTAAGGAACTGTCTTCAGGCTGAGGAACTCCCATCAGGCTTAGGAACTCCCATCAGGCTGAGGAACTCCCATCAGGCTTAGGAACTCCCTTCAGGCTTAGGAACTCCCTTCAGGCTGAGGAACTCGCATCAGGCTTAGGAACTCCCATCAGGCTTAGGAACTCCCATCAGGCTTAGGAACTACCATCAGGGCTGAGGTGAGCAGAGACAACATGGTGGCCTGCACCCTACTTCTCTGAGGAACTACATTGTGAACGTCTTCTTGGGTATTCCAACAGAGCTTTGTAAAATCTAGATCACTGCAATGCTTAGCCTGTTCTTTGTTTAATAACTGTTTGTTTTTTCGATGTGCTGACTGCTTTGGGACTGCATAAACGTGGTAGAGACCTTTGGTCATGCCCTTAATGAATCTGCTCTGTAGTCACATCCATAAGTGCTCAAGAGCTACTCCTGGCTCAGTGCTCTCAATGCTGGAGCCTGCTCTGTTGCTGGGGAACCATGTGTTGCCCAGACTGAACCTACTCTCCTGCATACAAAGCATGCCTCTAGAACGGAGCCATCTCCCTGCTTTTCCCGCCATGTGCTTAATTCCACCATTCTATAGAATAACTGAAAAGTTCTGAAAAGTCATTTATAATTTTACTTGTCTAGAATCTTTGACTTAGACTTATTTTACCACTTAGATTTTTTTTCTGAGAGTCTCCCAAGCAGTGTTCAGGGATCCCAGAGGTCACTCCCAGTGATAACTAAATGGGACACATAGTTCAAAACATGGGCCCAGTGATGTGGTAGCATTTTGGCAGGTGGTATTGCGGAACACCAAGCCTGCACTTGATGGTACTTAGGGGGCTATGTGGTCAGGGGGATCAAATTCAGACCCCTATGCATGCCTGCCATGTACCTCTGACCACTGAACAATATCCCTGGCCCCTGGAAATAAATTTAATTAATTAATTACTTAATTTTTGGGTTTGGGGCCCTGTCCAGTGGTGCTCAGGGCTTACTCCTGGCTCTGTGCAGGGGGATCACTCCAGGTGGAATTCAGGGTGCTGGAGACTGAACCCAGGCCAGCCATTTGCAAAAATAAATGACCCACCCACTGTACTATCTTTCCAGCTCCCAAATAATTTCATATGAGATTTATTAATGACCTTGTTGAGTTGATAAGAGAGTAAAAGTTTATTTTGTAGATTGGGAGCATATAGCTTCAGAGAGACTAAACACCTCTTCACTTCAGCCAAATCAGAAGCAGTAAGCAAATTGTCTATGAACCTAGTTTTCTTTGAACTCTACCCTATTCCCTTATCCATAAGAATGGAAACTCTGTATATCCATTATTTATATGCTTGTTTATTTTATTGCAAATGCCATGCAGGAAACTTAAGGAAGTTGATAAGTCAGACAACAAACACCAACTTTCCCCTTCCATGACCTGACCCATCTCTGCAGACTCACCATGTGGTTGACGCTGGTGAATGGAGTGTTGTCCGTGATGGTCTCAAAAGGAGAGCGGGCCCCATTGCCATCTGTGGGGGCAGCCACTTCCCAGCTGAACTGCACGGATGAGCCATTGATGCCAGCCTCACTGCAGCGCTCCTTCATGATGGCATACTTGGGGGAAGCGGGGGTCACAGGGGGTGACACAGACCAGCGGTAGCCTGGGGAGGGGGATTTCTTGGCTCCTTCCTTGGTAACCTCTTCCACGTGGTCATAGTCGGCAAGTGTGACCACCTGCAAAGGAGCAATCGACTAAGCTTACTCCAGAATTGGGATTCGGGAAGGCAGAGAATTGAGGTTCCCCTCCCGAGGAGCCCCAAGATCACTTCTCTGCTCCAGAAAATTAATAAGCTTTTATACCACTGCTGGGTGTGCCTAAAAAGACTACAGAGATTTGGTGGTAGGGAAGATACTGAGCTAAAATTTTTATTATTTCATTAATCTCACTCTCAGTCATGTGAGACACACTTTATTGTCCTGCACACTGGTACAAAGTTGTACCACAAATAACAATTACTAGTTTAAAGTTGCCTTAAATTTTTAATGGTAGGTGGTGGCCTATTTGGCAAAAATGCGAGCAAATAAAGGCAGTATATTTCTTCCATAGTCATCAGAGACTCATCTAGAAATGATCCTTCTACGATATGAGATTAGCCAGAATCTGTTTAGAACTTTTAGTCTGATGCTTCATTAGTAGGTATTAAGTTTCTTTTGACAACCTTTCCCAGGCATTTTCCTGGGAATGAGAAAGTCGGTGCATTCATACCTTTCATTACCAAACTGGGAAAGCGTGGCCACAACTTTTGCACACTGACTGAATCTTATGCATGTGTGGTGTACGTAGAATACCAGAAAGGGGGAGTACTGTCTATCTCCTTTTGAGCCCACCAGAGACATGAGAAGACCAGTTGTATCTTACTTTCTGTTTTTATCACAATAAGGCATCAGTATAATTCAGTTGCATCTTACTTTTTGTCTTTATCACACTAAGGTATCAGTATAACTTGATCTTACTCTGTCAGAACAGGCTCTCACCTTTAGAACTGTTGACATTTGAGTCAAAAATGTCTTAGTTATTGCATTGTAGGGTGTTTACACAGACTTCTACCTACTAGATGCTACTTCCACTCTACATAATAGTTGTGACAATTGGAAGTGTCTCTAGACATTGCCGAAGTGTCTCTTGCAAGTGATAGGGGTGGGAGAGGAAAGGGGTTGAGCTTGTTTCTGGTTGAGAACCACAGTAGATAGCCACCTCTTGCGGGTTCTTGTCTCTTGTCCACTAAGACACAGAAGCACTTCATTCAGGCTGAGTTAACTCACAATTGGTGGTGCTGGTAGTATAAGGCTCCCAGCCGCCTCCTGGTCTAGAATCGTCACTGTGGCTGTGGTCACATCGCCAAGAACTGCCTCCACGGGGTCATCCGGACCAAGGACTAGTGAGAAAGACTCGTGCCACTCCCGGTCTTCATTGGACAGAATCTCAACTTTAAAAAAGATATGGTCCACGCCTTCACAAAGAGGGACAGAAAGAGACCAAAATCCCATTAGGCAATTGAGTGGCTTCCTGTCATAATACACCCTTTCTTCATAGAGGCTTCCTGTAACATACAGTGGCTGCTAAGCCCTGCAGCCCTACCTCCAGTGAGGAGTCAGTTTTATAGACCAAATTCTACCTGTAGTAGAGGCTCATATTGCAGATTTACTATTCAACACGGGACAGGGATTAATGGCCCCTGCCAGACTCCAGCTAGTAGTAATAAAAATCTATGATTCGAAATATGCTCCACCCTGGCCTTTTTTTAAAAAAGTCTTACCCTTTTACAGTTAGGCTTAAGCTCCTGTGTAGGAAAAACTTAAAGTACCAGGTTTTTTTTTGACTGCTTAGGGGGAGGATTAGAGGCTTAGAAACTTACTATGTCTTCTGAATAATCATCCTATGAAGCAGTAAAAACCCTTGGTAGTTGCTATAGCTTCTTTCTCTCCTCAGACAGCTGGTCTAGTGACTTCTAAAAAGTCATCTGTATCTCACAGCAGAATTGTTGTACCCATTTTTTCAGTTGAGAATTTAGTTTGTAACCTTTCATTGCGTAATTGTTGCCTGGTATAATTCTGTTCATCACATCACTTAAAAAGCAAGCACAGGGACTGGAGCGATAGCCCAGCGGGTAGGGCTTTTGCCTTGCATGCGGCTGGCCCATGCCTGCCTGGGTTTGATCCCGCATCCCATATGGTCACCTGAGCACCGCCAGGAGTAATTCCTTAGTGCAGAGCCAGGAGAAACCCTTGAGCATTGCCAGGTGTGACCCAAAAAAGCAAAAAAAAAAAAAAAAAAAAAGCAAGTAGAGGGACTGGTGAGCTAATCCAGCAGATAGGACTGGCCTTGTATGCGCCTGACCTGGGTTCAATCTCAGGACCCCATATGGTCCCCCAAGTCTGCCAGGAGTGATCACTGAGTGCAGAGCCAGGAGAAAGCCCTCAGCACTACTGGATGTGGCCCCAAAACAAGCCAAACAAACAAAAAGCACACAGAGCAGCACTGTGTGCACTAGCAGCACTGGGGCTGGCAACTTTCTGGAAAAAAAAAGGCATGCCATCTATAGAGATTATGCGAAAATATGAGTATCTTTTTGCGGGTGTCTTTCTCCAAATCCTCATGTGGAAATGGAACAAGCAAAGCCTCTTGAAGCTGAGATCCGAGTATCCGAGGAGAAAGAGCACAGGTACTCCCGGGCACACTTCACACCGTATCGAAAGCCCTTTAGATGTGCAGTGGACTGAGACGAACCACAGAGACATCGTGGTTTCCGAGGGATCCATTCTTTCCCACAACTTGTGCAGACATCTCTGAAACGTCTTTTTAACACTGATGCCTGCTTTTGCCTCTGTCACAAATGACGCCAGGGTCTAGAGCAGACTTTCAGCCCCACTGCTCCTGAAAGCTCCAGGAAAAGTCCTAGCATACAAATAACCCCTTCAGCAGCTCCCACCCCTACATGATTAAAACTGATAGTTAAATAGGTCACGTGATTTCAACATTATTTCTCCCTGTCTCAGAGCCAGAGTCTCTAGGATCAACCTTATTTATTTGGGGCACACCTGACCAGTGCTCAGAGGTTGTTCCAGTAGTGCCTGAGGTAAACACAATGCCAGGGATCAAACCCAGACCTCCACATACAAAGCATGTGCTCAGCCACTGCCCGGGTACCTCCCCTCCACTTCTGAAATTTCTCAATACAACTTCTTTCTCCTAGTAGGTGTCAAAACATTTGAACACAGAAATTGTGCCCTCCTTCTGAATTCTGGTAATCTTGGAGTGACCTTGCACACAGCTTTGTATTAATATTTATTGAATCATAGCAGATATACATATATAAGAC
The DNA here is from genome assembly GCA_021461705.1 of Cryptotis parvus. Lineage (NCBI taxonomy): Eukaryota > Metazoa > Chordata > Mammalia > Eulipotyphla > Soricidae > Cryptotis > Cryptotis parvus. The sequence goes on along the minus strand of JAJIBD010025858.1, from coordinate 49,357 downwards.
TGTAACTGTATGTATTATATATTACATATATTACATTTAATCAAATGTCCCTCCTCAAATGAATCATTGGCTAATGAAAATAAATTTCTTTAAAAAAGCAAAAGTCTCAGAAGTTCTGAGGAAAGGGACCCTACTTTTTTTTTATCTCATGCCATATTTTGGGATCATACCTGGAGATTCTCAGAGGGTTACTACAACAGTGCTCAGGGGACCATGACATACCAGGTATCACCCTTGGTTGTCCTGCATGCAACACTCTAGCTCTTTGAGCTCCCTAACCCACCCACACCGTATCTGCTAACTAAAATTTTTACTTTATTTTATTTATTTGTTTATTTATTTATTTTTGCTTTTTTTTGGGCCACATCCGGTGATGCTCAGGGGACCATATGGGATGCTGGTGATCGAACCCGGTTCGGCTGCATGTAAGGCAAATGCCCTACCAACTGTGCTATTGCTTTGACCCCCAAAATTTTAAAGATTTCTGTAATCTCAAATGTATGCCGAAGAAATGCTTCCTATTCTGCTATTTTCCCCTTTCTTGTATTTATTCCTTGATTTCAATGTATGATATTTCCCTCCCCCAGATACTGGGTGTTCCATTACCAGGACTGAACTTCAGAACTCGGCTCTTCGGGTAGTAATCCACACCAGACTGGGCAGAGCCGTCCCTCGTGCTGCAGCGGACCTTGGAAGTCCTGTTCTGATCCCCTCTTCGAATCACCTTGATGCTCAGAATGGCCATGGCGTCTGGCCCCGAGGGTTCTCGAACTTGGTATGCAGCTTCTTCAAACTCAATGGTTGGGGCTAAGGAAACAGGGTTAGAAAAACAAGCACAGGTTAGAATAGTGCAAAGAATTCAGATGCTCACAAAACACTCTACTATGACAAGAGGGAATTTTTCGCATAAGTTAAAAGGACAGAGGCAAAATGGCTTATAGTCATAAAAATCAATTAGTATTCACTACCCTCCCCCTGTCCCCATCCCCAAGTGATAATAGGAAAATGGAAATTTATCTGTTATTCTGAAGGAATTTTTTTCTTATTAAAAACAATATAGTGAAGAAGATATTTGATGAGAAGCACGCGGCCCAGATTTCCATCTGGGTAAGACAGCTCACAAAATGTGTTGAAATTTGCACATTTCATCTAGGGACTGAGACATAGGGAATCCTGCATAAAAATCTATTGACTGTGTGAATCAGCTCTTCATTCATGAAATGTAAATTCCTAAGGTTTTGTAATTTATCTCACTTCTTCATATTTACGAAATCTCTTTCCGTTTCTGCTCTCTTGGATCTCCTTCCTACGGTTCTTTTTCTCCTACTCTTAGGCTTTCCTAACTTCCCACTGGTTATTTAATTTGGAATGAGTGGTTACAGTGACTAGCTACAGTGATACTTCAGGAACACGATTTCCTAGTGCAATCTAGTTTGAGGTCCTATTCTCATTGCTATAATATTATAATATAATGGTTCACGGAGAAACTCTTTATACACCTCCAAATAAAGCATCAATTTATGCTTTCTTTTTACATTATATTCTTGGGAAAGAATAGGGCAACAGCTGTATATAGAGTAAGATAAAAGATGGGAAAAATTGGGCTGGAGAGATAGCTCAAAGGTCCAAAGAGATAGCCCAATGGGTTGAAGAGATAGGTTAATGGGCCACAGAGATAGGTCAGTGGGCTGGAGAGATAGCTCAGTGGGCTGAAGAGATAGCTTAATGGGCCAGAGAGATAGCTCAATGGACTGAGCGCATGAGCTGCACTACGGGATGACTGGGTTCAATTCTTGCCATGGCAGAATATCATGGCTCCCTTGAAAAGAGAAGAGTAGCCCCTAAGCACTGTCATATGTGACCCCAAATAAAAAAACCCAGAAATTAAAATCAATGACAAATTTTATACTATTTATATATAATATAGAATAATGGAGAAACTTCTAAAATCATTAAGTGCATTTTCCCATTTTCTTTTCTGAAAGACTCTGTTCTTAGGACATAGGGCTGCTACTGTAAGAGTGAATTTGTTCCTCTCCAAGCCTCAATTAATGGGTTTTCTGCATAACCCAATAATTTATCTCAGTTTTGGAATCAAATTTTTGGTTAAGGACTAATTCAATACTAAGACTGGCTTTTTTTCCCCACACAGCAGAAACACAATCCGCACTTTTATTTTCATAGCAGCACTATTCAAAATAACCAGAACCTGAAACAACCAGATGCCCGAGAACTGATGACTGGATAAAGAAATGTGGTATATCTAACAATGGAATACTATGAGGTTAGGAAAAGAAGTATAAATTATAAAGGATGGATGGAAAGAACAGTTGAGTGAAATTAGTCAGAAGGAAGAGAGATCTAAGATGATTTATTTGACATAATATCCAGGGTCTCAAGTGGAAGCCGTGGGAGTCAGAGGTGGAAGAAGAGGGGAAGTGTAAAGGTGACAGGGAGAAGGTTGTGTGTGCCCTGGTAGGAGAGGAAGAGAGAGGGGGAGAGAGAGGAGATAAAGCCGGCTTAGGCGGGCGGGGAGGGGAGGGAATGGCATTGGTGGTGGGTGATGGGCCTGGTGGAGGGGCAGGGGTGCTGGAACACTGTGTGCCGCCTCTGGCAACGTGTTTGTATATCGTGGTTTAGTAAAAAGGCTTTTTTTTTTATCCAATACAAGTTGGTCTCTGAGTTTATATCATAAGTCCTAAGCATCCTATTGACAAGAATAATACCATAAAATCAGATTGTATAAGGAAGTCTAGGTTCCTAATTAGATTCTAAAATCTGATCACAGTGTTCTCATTCAGTTTTGCTATTTTTAGCTTATATACTTGTTGCCAGATTTTTATATAAATATTGCAAAACTGTTATCACTAGATACTTCCATTGGGATTGTATTTTGAAAGGCAACAATAATTGCATTATTCACAAAATGTTAGTTTATTTCTCACAACCTAAGAGCAGCTAAGGACATTGTCTCTGTTACCATCTTCATCGTTGGATATGGTGATGGTGGCCATGTTACTCTTTCCAATTCTGGCTCCACTCCAGTGGTTCCCAAGAGGGTGGCCAAGGTGGACCCTGAACTGTTCCTCAGGCTCAAAGATGGAGTCATCATGGATTGAGACAGTGCAATTCTTCATCTAGAGTCAACGGCACAAGACAGATTAAACGTTGTGGTGAGTTATCAGCAACCTTGCTTTCCTAGAAAGTGGTCTTTCTTTCTTTGCAACATCAAGAAATCAATAAGAATTCAAAAAGATCCCAAAAGACTGGGAACATAGCTTCATGGTAGATCACTTCAATGTGTGAGGTCCCAAGTTCAATCACTAACACCACAGAAAACAACAACAAACAACCACAAAGAAACAGGGGATGGAGTGAAGGACAGCAGTATCTGCTGTGTGTCTGGCCAACACAGGTTCTATGCTCGGCACCACATATGGTTCCCTGAGCTCTCCAGAAGTAATCCCTGAGCACAAAGACAGAAGTAAGCCCTAAGCAGAGCTAGGTGTGACACCCCAAAAAAGGAACAATATCCCCCAGGCTCCCAAATATACCAGAGATGGCTCAAAGGCTGGAGCATATGCTTTGCATGCAGGAGCTTTGGGTTCAGTCCTGGATATTCCTTTGTCCCTGAGCACTTGCGTGGCCACTAAGCAAGCTGGGTGTGGTCCGCAACAATGGCAAAACGAAAGGATCCAAGCGGTGTCATTTATAAAACAGAATACTTAAATTTTACAGTTCATACCTTATATAAAAACTTTACATGCATATGTAACAAATATATAAAATTTAGTTTAGTTATATGCTTCTTATACATAATATATAACATGTATTAGAATTTTTCAAACTATTTTGAATTATTGGTAATGAGGTATGAATAGAAAGAGCACTGAAAGCCACTAAAATGAGCAGACTGTCCTTGGCCCGTGCTTCTGCCTTCCACCGGGGCTGACCAATACATCTGCAATTATCATAACAGGTAGGTGTCTGATAGTTAGTGTTTAACTTCCTGGAGATGTGACTATATGCATTTTTCTTTGTAAAAGAATGGAACTGTCTTTTAAGGAACCCAGATAGGCTTCCTGTTAGGCAAAGAATACCTCAGTGCTATAGAACTCTCAAACCTGCTGCAAGCCGTCTCTCTGAAATATGCTTACTAGAGAATGTCTGTGAATGCTACCTGAATTCCTATTTGATGAAAACGCAATTGTTTCCCAAAATAAATATTCTCTACTGAGGGTTGTGTTTTTGCAAAATGTAAACTAACACACAAGAATTTTAGACAGCAGAACAGCCTCCACAGTTTGGGGGGCGGTTGTTAGCTGGATGCATTTTCAATGCATTACACGACCACATTTTCTAGGATATGTGGATATGGACATGTTTCATTCTCTTATTTCCTAAGTTACAGTAAATAGCAGGAAAATAACCTTATGGAAATTTTGATATGGAATTTTCTTATGGAGACCATGAAACCCGTAATACCTCTCAGGAGCTAAACATATGTATGTATGGATACACAAACACACAACACATGTGTGTATGTATATGCATATATGCATATGTATACATATATGGGTATACATATGTGTGTATGAAATATGTATATTTTAAAAAACACATATTAGTGAATAACAAGTTCCAAAGACATTTTTAATCATGTTAAAGAAGATAAAGAGTATTCTTTTGAATATTGACAGTCATCACATGACTAATGTATAGACTATTAAGACATATTTTCTTTATAATTTTATCATATTACAAACTGTCTCTTGGACAGGCAGCAGACAGTGATTTTCTTGAACTGGTACAAATACAGACATGTCGATTCAAAGCTGAAAGACTGAATCTGTAGTATTCATGTATCATTAAACATGTGTTTCAACCTGCCACCAGCTGGATTCCCATAAAGCACACTACTAAGACTGGGTTTTTATGAGTCATGAAAGTGTGAAAGAAGGTATCAGAGATGAAAAAAGAAAAGAATGGGGTTGACCCAGAGAGTTAAGTTTCCTTATGCTAAATCTTTAAAAAAGTGTAACTTATAAGGCATAACTCTCATAATTAATTGACTGCATCAAAATCAAAGTCTTCTGTTCAATGAAGAATGAATGGCATGGGCCCATGAATGGCACGGCCAAAGGTAACAGATAAGTGACTGTCACTGTCACTGTCTTCCCGTTCACCTTCGAGCGGGCACCAGTAGCATCTCCATATGACCTGTCTCATGCAAGTAGAGCCCAAGGGCACCTGCTTGCTCCAGGAACATGAAGAGCCTCAAACCATTCCATCAGGTCATGGGAATGAGGTCTATAATTATTACTGGTATCTGGCATATCAAATACGACAGGGGTAGCTTGCCAGGCTCTGCCCTGAGGGTTAACAGATAAGTGACATAAGGGAAAATACTCATAATATATATAGCTCCTGAACTGGCAAAAGCTAATATTGAGAAAGAAAGCAACTCACTCAAATAAAGGAAAAGGAGAAAATTATACACTTTTTTTTTTTTTTGCTTTTTGAGTCACACCTAGCGATGCTCAGGAGTTACTCCTGGCTCTTCACTCAAAAATTACTCCTGACAGTGCTCAGGGGACCATAGGGGATGCCGGGATTGAACCTGGGTCAGCTGTGTGCAAGACAAATGCCCTACCTGCTGTGCTATCACTCCAGCCCCAAATTCTACACTTTCATGAGAGGAAATTCAACAAGCTAACATGGATAAAAAAAAAAAACAGTAAAAACTGGAGATATACTGAATTAAAGTAAAATCTAACTTGATACATATTTACTAGTACAAATTTAAAGTGTTAGAGTGGATGTAGGATTTCCGCAACCCCTATGATGCTCTGGAAAGTTTCTGATACTATTTTTCCAACTAAGCACCTGCAAGGCCTAAGGTCCAGGAATTCTGTTATTAAGGAAACCCCAAAATTCAGAGTTGGGAGATCAGAGGTAAAATCTGGACAGTGACCGAGGGCCCTTGACACTTTGGTGGTGGGGGCAGTAACTTTGTACATCAATACAATAAACCTAAACACTATTGTAATCTTACCTAAACTATGAAAGAAACAAAATTTTAAGAATGAAATTCTGATTTGGGTCTACACGTGGGCTTGCATGAAATCGTGCATTGTAGTATTCCGTTTGGTGAGAGATTTGGGGGGTGACTAGGTGCTCTTAGTTTCCTGACTATTGCAGAGAGCAGATTGGTATAGTACATGAAACACATAACGGTGTGAAGCAACAGACTAGATGTACACACCTGGGATACAGCCAGATCTAGAACAGTACTGAGTAAACACAGACGTTTGAAACACTGTCCCAGAAATGAAACGTTATGCACACAGGGGCCGGGGAGAGAACTCAAAGGTCCGGAATGCATGCTTTGCATTCAGGAGGCCAAAGTTTGATCCCTGGCACTACACAGTACCACAGTCCCCCACACACTGCCTGGAGCAAGCTTTACCACCTCTCCGCCACACACAGAGCGCTATGTGAGGAGCTGAGCACCAGTGCATTATTTTGGGAGTGGCCTCAAAATAAGGCACTTGGGCCAAAGAGGTAGTAGCATGGGCAAGGTGCTTGCCTTGTACATGGCCAGCCTGGGTTTGATCCCCAGCACCCCGCATGGTTCTCAGAGCACTCTCAGGAGTGAAATCCAAGGGCAGAGCCAGGAGTAAGCTCTGAGCGCCACCAGGTATGGCTCCCAAGCCAAAAACAACTTCTCAAGTAACCATGTTCACAGAATAAGAAACGTTTTAAAGAACAAGGACAAAAGGAGAGATGCGCACTAAGGGTAATCAACTGATGAGAATCAGGCGGGGGAGGGAATGCGTCTGGAGAACAGAGCAAGATAAAATGAATAAACAAAGTAAGAGAAGAACTCGAGTCCCCGTAATGAGGCTTATGTGCCTTGAACCAGATGGTAAATGGATGCAAACATCTGAAAGTGAGACCCCCACTCCCCCAAATGGAGGGACATAATTCTCCTTCAGCATCTACTTTTTTTTTTTTTTTTTTTGGTTTTTGGGTCACACCCGGCGATGCTCAGGGGCTTCTCCTGGCTCTGCACTCAGGAATGACTCCTGGCGGTGCTCGGGGGACCATATGGGATGCCGGGATCGAACCCAGGCCGGCATGGGCCGGCCGCATGCAAGGCAAATGCCCTACCACTGGGCTATCACTCCGGCCCCTTCAGCATCTACTTCTGATGTTCACTCATGCTTCAGGATGAGTCCCATGCTACCAGACTCCTGATGGGCTTTAGCATTTCTCGAGTGTGTCAGCGCCCAAATACATTACCTCAATTAGAGAAACCTCTGCCGACTCGAGTCAAGGTCCTTACTAGAAAAAGTATGGTGTTGAGCCAGGGCACAAAGAACCTCCTTGCTCTACACCAGGGATTTGTAGACATTTCCATGTGTGAGCCCCCTTTAAAAATATTGGAAAACCAGGAGCTACCAAATTACAAAGTTATTCATGGTTGAGTTTCAGGCATATAATGATTAAGCACCAATCCCGTCCTCAGAGATCCCTTCCCTCCACCGATCACCCAGTTTCCCCCCCGCCACCCAGCCTGCTTCCATGGCAGGCGCTTTCCCTTTTTCCTTTTCCCTTTAAGGCACTGTGGTTTGCAATACTGTTACTGAGTGTGATCCATGCATATCACTTTAGTTTTCATGCAAAGTGGCCACTCCTCCCTGTCCCTGTTGTGACCCCCTCTTTCCCAGAAAAATGTTCATGACCCTGAGTATATAACATTGGTATGAAAATCAAGCATGTATGATAAGAAATCTTAAATTGTGTTTGAAAAACAAAATTTCCGTAACTCCCACATCCAACTCTATGACTTCCTGCGTGGTTTACACCCACAGCTTAAGGAGTTAAACTCTCTCTAGGTGAATGTGGGTGGCATGTTTATCCCTCACGGCCTTGCACCCTGACACCTCATTAGCTGGATTCTGTTAAATTAGCTGGATTCTGCTACATAGCACGTAAATGTCCCAGCTCACTAATGACCTGTGAGTTCGATTTTAAATAGGAGAGAAAGAAGCAGCCATTTAAAGCGGATGACACTACCCAACACGTCATTTCAAGAGCAAACCTTCCTAGGAGGTCCAGACTTAGTTACGTTACTTCCCGACGGACAGATAAAGGCATTCAAGGAATGAGAGACCACCTCAATTGGGGCCACCATTCACCCACTCACTTTGTCCCCCTTCAGAAAGGTAATCCTGGAAGAATCTGAGTTTCTTCGCTCCTCAAAGTCCTCCATGACTCGTGCTGAGAGGCCCTGAGTGTAGCAGCGCACCGATGACTCATAGCTCAGGTCCCCGCTGCGGACGATGGGCAGGTGCAGGACGCCGTCCTTCTCCTTCACCACCAGCAGATCCTTGGCAAACTGCATGCTGGGCACTGGGGGAGCGGAGAGAAGGGGAGCATTAGGGGGAGACTCAGGGAGAGGCTGGACCGATCAGCCTCGACAGCCTGGGCACGAGAGAGCAGTAGGGACCGTGGGGCACGAAGGGCCTGGAGTAGTGATGGCTGCTCTGCCGCCACGCTGAGCATGGTTCCCTGGGAGAGAAACGGACGTGCTGCATTTCACACCGGCATCTTCTTTCCAGTTTGCCTTTGTTTTTTGTTGGTTTATTATCTATCTATCTATCTATCTATCTATCTATCTATCTATCTATCTATCTATCTATCTATCTATCTATCTATCTATCTATCTATCTATCTATCTATCTATCTATCTATCTACTATCTATCTATCTATCTATCTATCTATCTATCTATCTATCTATCTATCTATCTATCTATCTATCTATCTATCTATCTATCTATCTATCTAGCCATCCATCCATGCATCCATCCATGCATCCATCCATGCATCCATCCATGCATCCACCCACCCATCCATCCACCCACCCACCCACCTACCCATCCATCCATCCATCCATCCATCCATCCATCCATCCATCCATGCATCCATCCATGCATCCATCCATGCATCCATCCATGCATCCATCCATGCATCCACCCACCCATCCATCTACCCACCCACCCACCTACCCATCCATCCATCCATCCATCCATCCATCCATCCATCCATCCATCCATCCGCCCGCCCGCCCGCCCGCCCGCCCGCCCGCCCGCCGCTCGCCCGTCCGTCCGTCCGTCCGGTCCGTCCGTCCGTCCATCCATCCATCCATCCATCCATCCATCCATCCATCCACTCATCTATCTATCATCTACCTACCTACCTACCTACCTACCTACCTACCTACCTACCTATTGTTTTTGGCCCACAGTCGGGGTGCTTGCAGCTTACTCCTGGGCATGGCTTGGGTAACTGAATTCTGTTCAGGGATCCAGTGAGAGTGTGTCACACGCAGGGCAAGCACTGATGCCCTGTGCCAGCTCTCTGGGGCTGCACCTGCTTCTGCTCAGAGTCACGGTTACTGTCTCAAACACAGACGCGGCGAATGAAGAAAGGGGTTAGTGGAACAAAGCTGGGCAGAGGCGTGAGCACTCGGGAAAATTCCCTGGATGCTTACAATAAGGAAAACAGAGAATCAACCTGATGGTAAATGACTGCACTCACATTTGCCCTGGGACAGTGATTAAAACCCAACCCTGAACAGCTTTACAATTGTATTTCTCATAGTGACTGAATATTCTTTTAAAGGTGATTTGCAAGGACCTGTCCTGGAATAGGAAGACACTTGTTGACAGGCAATAAAGGGTGACTGTGCACACAGGTGACTGAGTGCTGCGGGCTGAGTTGTCTCCCTGGCCTCCCATGCATACAGTCAGGTGAGAAAGTTAAAGTGAAAGTGATGTCTGCATTTTGCCATATATTAAACAACTCATATTTTCTCTTGTGCTGTAAGACAGTCCTTATTATTTAAAAAAGTACTGGGGCTGGAGCGATAGCCCAGCGGGTAGGGCATTTGCCTTGCACGCAGTCGGCCTGTGCCGGCCTAGGTTTGATCCCTGGCATCCCATATGGGCCCCTGAGCATCACCAGGAGTAATTCCTGAGTGCAGAGCCAGGAGTAACCCCTGAGCATTGCCAGGTGTGAGCCAAAAAGCAAAATAAATAAATAAGTAAATAAATAAATAATGACTCTTTTCCTTATCCCTGCAAGAGAGAGAGAGTGGGGAGGGAGGGAGAAAAGAAAGGAAGGAAGAAGGAAGGACAAAATAAAGAGGAAGGAGAGAAACGGTCTCTCTGAATGCTGGCTGGGAACTGTCCCTTCCAGAAAACTCCTGCTTTCAGACCAGGAGGTGAGAGACAAGGGGAGACAAATGATTCAGGGCAGGTTTCAGCGTGTGTGATACTCAAGCAGGACCCGGCATGGGCTAGGCCTTGATTCACATGTGTGGGACATGTCGTTATCTGTCATTCTCTTGACAACCGTATAAGCCACTATCACACGGCTGTTGCCTGGCTTGGCAGCCACTTCCTCCCACCTGCACAGTCCTTGTCCTTCTGCCCCATTGTTGCACGTGACCGGGACCTGGCACTCACTTTCTGAACACACCTGGGCTGTGGCACTGCCTTTCCGAATCCAGTTCAGCCACCCACACAGTGCCCAGCAGCTGCTTCTCTTTCTGGTGCCGGGCATGTGCTGTTCACATGTTGTCATTTTCTGTGTCGTGTGTCCTGAAAGCGATCTCCAGGACACCCTCTGTCTGTAGAACACACATGAGGCTGGGCCAGTCTTACACACAGACAATGTTCACTAAATCTGTGGCCCACTCATGATTTCGTAAATGACAAATGCAAATGTTAAGAATTTGATGGGGTCTTCACAGAAGTGAGTGGTGGGGGGGGGCAGACCATGTGATGTTGGTTTAAACTCAGCTTGGACTGGCTTCGCCCTTTTGAGCCCGTCCCCAAGATCCTGTTTAACTTTGGCTTCATTATTGCCTCTGAGTTTGATCCTACACAACTGATCCAACCTCCTTTTCACTCACTGAAGTCAGTGGTATTGTCAAATTTTCTACCCCATAATAAGCAAACACCTGGATAAAAACTCAGTGCAAGCTATTTATTAAGGCTTTTCTATTACCGAATGGAAGGAAAATTAATTTAAGTAACTGCTGGGCACAACAGTGAGTTCCTGAAATAGATTTGGGGATTTCTTTTTGTGGGATAAATTCTAAAGTGATTATGTGGTGATGCAGCTTTCATGAAAAAGGAGAAATGTTTTAACATTTTCATTTTCTAGCCTTGCAACAGTAAAGGCCATCAATAAAATATGGAGATTAATTTAAATAGATTCTTTCTTGTTGATCAGAGTCGAATGAGGTTTGTGTGCATTACTGGCGTTCCGTTGGCAAGTCTCAGAAACTACAGATGTGACAGAAGAAAAGGTATGAAGATGCAATAAAATCTGTATGTCAGATACTATGCTAGTTTCAGATTTGTCTAATTTAATCCTTACAATAGTCTTGTAAGGGAGTATTTTCATTAATTATACATAAAAACTGAGGCTCAGTATCTTAAACTATTGGTGTAATGCTAAGGAGCAAGGAAGTGGCAAAGCTAGGATTTTACGATTTGAATTTTATTATTTTTGACTTGATTTTCATTTGCTACTTTTCAAAAGGAATACAGAGACAATGCAGTGGGTAAGGAACTTGTCTGGACTAACTCCAGTTTGATCCCTGGTGCCACAAATGATTACCTAAGCACTGCTAAGAGTGACCCCTGAGCACAGAGCCTGGAGTAAACCCTGAGCACAAAGCCAGAACTAAGTTTTGAGCATGTGTGCTCATAAATATATGCATATATTTAAAAAACACAAGTATTTATTCAGAATTTATAACAATGCAACAATAGAAGGGGCCAATGCAATTTATAAGGGTATTTGAATATTCTTTCCCAATCTGTGGGCTGTCTTTGCATCTTGGTCACCAATTCTTTTTGAGGTACAGAAGCTTTTCAGTTTTATATAATCCCATTTATATAATCCCATCTTTGCTTTCATTTGCTTTGTCAGTGGTGTTTCATGTTTGAAGATGCCTTTAGATTTGATGTCGTAAAGCATTTTTCCTGTGTTTTCTTCTATGTACCTTATAGATTCATGTCTGATGTTGAGATCTTTGATCTCTTTTAATCTGACTTATATGCATGGTGTTAGGAGGTTTAAGTTCATTTTTTTTGCATGCAGCTACCCAGTTTTCCCAGCACCACCTGTTGAAGAGGGTTTCTTTGCTCCACTTAATATTTTTGCTCCTTTATCAAAGATTAAGTGATTGTATATTTGAGAGTGTGTTTCAGGATATTCAGTTCTTTTCCATAGGTCTACGGGTCTCTATACCAATACCATAGTGTTTTAATTACGACTGCTTTGTAGTAGAGTTTGAGTTGGAGAAAATGATACCTCCCATCTTCTTTTCTCCCAAGGATTGCTTTAGCTACTCGGGGTAGGGGGGTTATTATTCCATACCAAATATCAGGAGTGTTTGGTCAATTTTTTTGAAGAATGTCAAGGGTATCCTTATGGGGACCATGAAGATTATCATGCTGAGTGAAATTAGTCAGAAGGTAAAGGCAGATATAGAATGACTTCATTCATTAGTGTGATATATACTAGTGTTCTACCAATTGTGGGAAATGAGTACACAAAGGGATTTGCATGATAATCCCTAAATATCTGTAGGGCAAAACACAATGTGTAAGAGAAGAGAAAAGAGACAGAGAGAGAGAGCAGAGAGAGAGAGAGAGAAAGAGAGAGTAAGAGAAAAAAATTTGACTGAAACCCAGTAATGAACATCTTTGTAATTGTATATTGCATGGTGGTATAATAAAAATTTTTTTAAAAAGGGATATTTGAACAAAATATGTCACCAAAGAAGATCTATGGATGGCAAGCAAGCACCCAGAAAGATTTTATTGTCATTTGTGACTAGGGAAATGACTTTAAAAACACAGGGCATCACTAGGAACCTATTATATTAACTTAAAAAGTGCACAAAACATTAACAATATCACTTCTTGGTGATGAGGTAGAACAACTAGAATTCTTATAATCTTCTGGTGATATTGCAAAAGGTCACAATAGCTAAAGAAAAGAGTCTGGCATTTATTTATAATGCCACACACTCACCATATTACCCCAAATATTAACTTTTAAGCATTTACCCAAAAGAAATGAAAGCCATATTTATAGAAAAACCTATATGCAAGTATTTATAGCACCCTAGCTAGAGCAGCCAAATTCTAGAAATAAAGCAAATGCCATTGAACATGTGAATGATGAAAAATAAACTGTGGGACATGAATACAATGAGAAAATACTCAGCAATTAAAGGGATGAATTAGTCTTACCACATGGATGGCTCTAAATGTATTACTACTATTATTTGGGGATGTTGAGGGGGGCTATGTTGGTGGCGGTCAGGCTCTGCACTTTGGGATCGCTCCTGCCTAAGCTCAGGGACCCCATAGGAGGCAGGTATTGAACCAGGGTCAGCCGCATGCAAGTCACGTGCTGTCCCTGCTGTACTATCGCTCTGGTCCCTCAAGTGCATTTTATAAAGTGAAAGAAAATAGATTCAAGATGCTCATATCACATGATTCTATTTTTATGACACTTTGGAAATGGCAAAACTTTAGGGACAGTGGACAGACTAGTGTTTAGCAGGGATTGGATGGTGGAAGAGTTGATTTAAGAATGTAAAGGGATTTAAGAGTGTAAGTACAGGAACTAGAACAGTAAGTACTGGAACTGTTTGACAGCTTAACAGGGTAGTGAGCATGGCACCAGGTGCAGGGACAAAAACTCATGGAATCAAGAAAGAAGGTGACTTTTAATCAAGTGCCTTCATTTCAATGTAAGATCTCTAAAATAAGATGCCACTTTGAATATACACACTAAAAATAGCCACACATATCCAGAGATATATATACATTATATATAATATATATCTTCTAACCTATATTATATATATTGTAAGAGGAGAATATATATATGTATATATATTTATAATATAACATATATATATAATATATATATATATATATATATATGCTCATGGGCGACATGGGGCAGAGCTGGCCCGCCAGCCCAGCAGGCCTTGCAAGCCAGCGCCCCCACTCCACGGGGCCTCCATTTTCCACTCCGGTTTCTCTCCGTCAGAACTCCACCCAAGACCAGCCTATCAGTCTAGCCGCCGTCCAGCGGGCGCAGTTCATTAAATGCTGGACTTGAGATGACTCAGAGTTGCACCTCACGGCAGGCCTGGCAACTACCGTGTTGTATTTGATATGCCAAATACCAGTAACATTCGAATGGATTGTGGCTCTTTATTTCCGAGCAAGCAGATGCCTTGGGCTCTACTAGCTGAGACAGGACAAGGAGATGTTACTGGGGCCCGCCGGCCGTGAAGGGAAGTGTGATATATATATATATATATATATATATATATATATATATATATATATCTTCTAACACTCTACATACATGCTACTCACCGACACTCACACCTCACATAGGATACAACAAAATTACTGGTTAACAACTTCATAATTGGAAGAAAAGAAGGAAAAACTGCATGGTTTACTTTTTACCTCCTTAGTCATTTGATTTCTTTTTAGAAATAAGTAAATTATTTATGAATAAACACAAGTGTTAGCAATCCCCAACTGTGCTGCCAGCTCCTTCTTCAGTGACTTCGCAGTCTAGAAAAGCTGCAACACAGGCTCTGTGCCAATGGGGGTGCTGAAGAGGGCTCTCCCTGCTTTTGGTGTGAGGTGAGACTCCATTTTCACCCAGTGCTAGCATGGCACCAATCTACATTTCTGCAGTTCTTCCAGAGAAGTCACTGTTTCCCCTGTTCATCCTCATGCTGTTCAGATGAGACCTTTGATGGTGGCTCCTCGTTGCCTCTTTTTCCTGTGCCTACTCACTTCTGCACACAATTCTCAGAAGAATCACTTACTATTGGCTACACACACACACACACACACACACACACACAACAATCCTCCACTGCTCCCCCTCCACTCACAAACTCCCTAGCCTAGAACAAAAGATCTCTTCAAACTGTTTTCTTTTTTTGGGGGTCATACCCAATGATGCTCAGGGGTTGTTCCTGGCTCTGCGCTCAGGCATTACTCCTGGCGGTGCTCAGGGGACCATACAGGATGCTGGATATTGAACCTGGGTCAACCCCTTGCAAGACAAACACCCTACCTGCTGTACTGTGACTCCAGCCCCAAGATCTCTTCAAACTTAACTATATTTTGTATCATTTAATTTCTTTCTCTTTATCTCCCATAGAATTCAAAGTCAAAAGTGTTTTTTATCAAAAGCCTCACAGTTCTTCAAATATGAACACTTTGAAATTTAATTATGTGTGTGTGTGTGTGTGTGTGTGTGTGTATCTTTCCATTCAACAAAACTCGATTATCCTTCCAATAAATTTTTATTTGGGGGTAAGGATTGAATTTGGGCCACACCTGGAAGTGTGCTGGGCTTACTCCTAGCTCTGTGTTCTGGAATCTCTCCTGTGGTTCTGGGCGGGGATGCATATGTGGTTCTGGAGATCAAATCCAGCTGGTCATAAGGTAAGTGCCCTATGTACCATAATGTCTCACTGGACCTTACTCAATAATCTTCCATCAACGTGAACACTGATTAAATAGAACCTCCTTTGTTATAACGTCTATATTTCTTCCATCCGTATCTACTATTCAGTGCCTTTTGCTCATAGTTCAGAATCTATAGCACTATTAGAGAATTGGCTATAACGCATTCTAAATTTTCTGTTTAATATTCTCATCCCCCAATTAGATAATGTTTTTTGAGGACAAGGCTAAGGCTTTCTTGTGCCAGAAACACATGTTTATTTTTATGCAAAAGTGTGTATGTGTAAGAGCTCACACACATGCATACAGAAAACTACACTTACTTCTTGAGTGGAAATGTTAATGAGTTTTAATGCCATCTACATGGAAGATGAGGAAAGTCAGAAATGGGGTGCTCTGAGTCACCTGCTGCTATCCCTAGTTACTTACCATCTTGGAATGTGTCATTAATTGCGATAACAGCCTGGAAGGGTTTGGTCAGTTCAGCCCCTTGTGCTGAGCTCAGGAAAACCACAAAAGTCTCGAGCCCTTCGATCACCGGATACTGAGTGTCGTCCAAGATAGTCAAGGTGCAATACTAGAAGAAAAAGCAGGTTGTTAACTAGACTTGCAGTGGATATCAGTTGGTAATATATACAAATACCAAATCATGATATATTACCAATTATCAGTTGGTAATATATACAAATATCAAATCAAGCCAGCATGTTACATAACAATTATGTCCCAGTCATTGAAAACAATTAAAACAATTTGAAAATAAACCAAACAAACACTACAGAAAGCAAAATAATTAACACCCATTTGCTTTGGGAAGCTTACCTTCCTCTGGTGGTCTTAGAGAACATCATTTACTTACTGTTGCGGTTGGTTTTGGGACCGTACCTGGTAGAAGCTCTGAGCTTACCCCTGGACTGTACTCAGGAATTATTTCTGGTGGGGATCAGGGATCATATGGGATGCCTGGGACCCAATGCCGGTTGATCATGTGCAAGGTCAGTGCCCTCCCCAATGTACCATCACTCCAGCCCCCAACTACATAAGTTTTGGTTAACTGTTTCATTGGGTAATGAATTAATTTTTATTTCCTCTTCCATTTGTCGACAGTGTAGCAAGAACTGGGGTTTACATGTGTGCGTGCATGTGCCCGCACCGACACACACACACAGCATGATTCTTGAACATCAGATTGTGGTGCCTGTACCCCTGGCCAAGGTGCTTGGTGGAGTCACAGTCCTTTGAGTTTCAATTGTTGCACACGTGCTCACAGGGGTCCACGCTCATTGGCTGTGTGCTCACACACATTCCCAATCATTTGCTGGCTGGGTGAAGGGGGTAACTACGGTGCTCGCAATGTGCTCGCCAGGGGTCACACTTTCAGCTGTGGAGGTCACACACTTCTTTGGTGGTGTGCTCTTCAGGGATTATCTTCTCTAGTAGTGTACTTATACACACTTGGATGTTGTGTAGTTGGAAATTTCTGTGGTACTGGGGCTCATAACGAGGACACCTTCCGGATTGCGCTCACACATCCAGAGGCACCGGGAGAGGATCGCGGTTTCAGACCTGCAAGCAGCCACTTGAGCCACTGCACCACCACTGGGCCTTCTTCAAGGACGTGTTTTGTTGATATTATGGGTCACGAGTTCAGTGTGTGGGTAACTATGTGGGGATTAAATCTATGCTTCCCGCATGTAAAGCAAGCAGTTGTCTTTGTACTATCTCCCTAGCCCTTTAAGTGCACTTTATACTCCATAGGAATAATTCTTTGATTATCACAAATCTAGTTCTGTGGTTTCTTTCTGTTTATTTGATTTTGTTTTGGGGCCATCCCTAGTGGTGCTCAGGGGCTACTCCTGGCTCTGTGCTCAGGGTTTACTCCGGCAGGCGCAGGGACCATATGAAGTGCTGGGGATCAAATCCAGGTCTGCTAAGTACAAGGCAAGTGCTTGATGCATTACATGATTGCTCCTGCCCCTAGGTCTGTGGTTTCTAATGTAAATACTAGATGTCTGGTTTCTAACCTAAACCAATATTGGAACTGTAAGTGGCATTTAAGGAGCTTGCAGTAGATCCTTTTTAGGTTTGTTTTCATTAATAACTTTGAGTTTTGAAGGAAGGGAAGAAGTCATACTGTTAGGGGTATGGTGTTCAGATTAGCAACATTAGACTTTAGTAGTCTAGTGATATCATTAAAAAAGAACCATCTTGCCTTTGACTGCAGCTTGCTTCTCACCTGTTCAGTGACCCCTGGACCAAACTCCACCTTCCTAGAGCTGGGGACGTAGTCAACTCCTGGAGTGGCCGATGCAGGGTCTGAGGGGCGTGTAGCACACCAGACAGATGTGAAGGTGGAAAGGTCAGTGCCATGGCGGATAACGGGATCTTCACGGTGCCTGAGTGAGAGACCCAGAGATATCAGCACCGACCCTGAGTCAAAAAATAGCAGCATTTTCCAGTCCTTTCCCTCCCTGTGGTGGCGGTGGCAGCTTCTCCTGCTGGTACATCTCGCGCAGTGTCAATGGGGCCCCACTGTCTCATGCCACACCAAGGGGAGACAGAGAGGGGCCATAACACAGCGCTTGTTCACACTCAGATCATGAGTAGCCCCATGGAGGTGGTCCTGAGGGTCAACCCCAAAAGGGGGGGTTTGTAGCTCCCAAAACAGGAATGTTCACAGGAAAGATCAGTAAGAAAGTAGAGAGAGACACCTGAAAAATCTCCACAAGCTGTGGAGAAAGAAGAAACCCAGATACTGGGGCCTCAGGGCTGAGCTAGAAAATACTCAATTAAGGAAGAATCAGCTAGGGAACTCTATGGGACCTGAAAAGAAATGCGCCTAATTAAATATTCCTAACTGGACCAATTCCCCTATTTTACCCAAGTGGGGCACAAACATCCTTACTCAAACCACATGTGCTTATTGATTATCTCTAGAAATGTACTTAAACTTTTTGGTTCACTGCGACATTATACTTTGTAGGGCTCTAATAATGATATGTAGATTTTTAGCTGTTTTCATAATCAAGGTCAGAAAAAAAGGCTGCGTAAAAAGTCCACAATCACATTTTTCTAGACAATAAACTATAGGGTGCCATGTAATCAGGGATGGTCAATTGATGAATGGTAAAAGGAATATTTATGATAGAAGCGCCTAGCTTCAAAGCCCACTCTTCTATATTAACTGCTTGACTTTGATGACTTATCTAACCTCCTGAGCCTCCATTTTGCTCTTCTCTGGAATGCTCCCACTTTCACAGGAGAATAAAGGAGAATGTTCAGAATGCACCTGCCATAGTCTCTGGCTTTCACTGAGTGCTTAGCAACACTTGTTCTCACCGTCTATCTGAATATCCCCTCCATTTAGGATGTGTCTCGATCAGGCGGCTCCGACCAGTGGATGTTCATACCAGCTGCTGCCCCTCTGCTCGTGTATCTGATAATAACAGGTAGACAATGTCCAGACCCCCCATAGGGCTGGGGTGAAATGAGCTTGCTGCTGACCACTGTGGGCTATTCTGTGATGAAAGCCATTACACTATGTAGACACTTGGACCTTTGAAATTCATTTCTTTTAGCAGCTAGCAGTATACGGCATAACATATCCAACTTCAATAGATCACATTCCCCTCCTTCAACAAAGCCAAAAAAAAAAAAACCATGCTTGGCTTGGCACACACACGTAACCCTCTGGACCAGAGAGTTCGGCCAGCACAGCTCTAAGTCAGCTCTCTCCCTGCTACCAGGAACGAGAAAGAAAACTGATGAAACTACCTTTCTTCACCACCTTCTATTCCTGGTCTTGGTGAGTGGCTCAGACAACAGTGATGCCCTGGAGTGTCTTAAAGACATTCCCCAACCTGAGAGGACATGGTACAAGAAAGGGAACAGCAGAGGCATAGTCTCAGGGACAGTCTCCCTTACCTGCATCCTCGCTGACCGTGAAGGCTGTGTTGCCCAGGGACACAGTGGAGGCATCATTGGGGCCGCTGATAAGCACCCTCGCGGATTTCACCCTTCCCAGGCGGGCATTATCAGAAGCGTCTGCCAGGGCAATCTCAAACTCTTCTTCATCTTCATACTCGCTGTCATCGATGAGCATGACATCACAGGTGGACTTGGTGACCCCAGGCCCGAAGATGACACGACTCTCGGCAGACATGCCTCTAGACTTAAAATCTGAGCCTGACTCAAGGGCGTAGAGGCTACTTCCCATTGCCGACTTAGGGACCGTAGCATACTGCAGAGACGATGCTGCTGGAATCCCCTGAAGAAAAAAAACCAGCAAGAAAGCACAGACTAAGTGAGTGCTTCTTAAAATGCAAAGTCTGGTTCTTTCCAACGGGTTCCATGATTATTTCTGTTTGAACCATCAACATGAAGGAATCCTCTGTCTTATAGTTTTAAGGTTTATCATTATTATTACTATTATTATTACTATTACTACTACTACTACTACTACTACTACTATTATTATTATTATTATTATTATTATTTGCTTTTTGGGTGATACCCAGTGATGCTCAGGGGTTATTCCTGGCTTTGCACTCAGGAATTACTCCTGGCAGTGCTTGGGGAACCATATGGGATGCTGGGGATCAAACCTGGATCGGCTGCATGCAAGGCTAACACCTTCCCCACTCAACTATTGCTTCAGCCCCCTAGTTTTAAGCTTTTATGACACAGACCACGTGAGGATTTAAAAGACCCCAGATACTCTACCAAACAACTGAAAATGGATTTCCTATTTTGTGAATTTTGTGCTCTGTTAATTCACAAGACTCATTGCTCACCATCTAAGGCCACAGCGGGATAAGAGACTTCTTTGGTATTTTAAGAAGCAAAGTAATTGTGTCCTGAAGGTAGTGTTCTGAGCAGTTCACTGCCTTTCTGAATAAATTTCTGCACTTTGATTCCAAGAGAAAAGCAAGATTGTTTAAAAAAAAATAAAGGTAAAAAAAATAAAACCCACCTTCCTCTCTAATACTGCTGCCCCTTCCTTAGTGATAGCCTGCTCTAGGCCTGCTTTGCTTGGACAGCAGTACTTGGGTCTTGTCTCTGTTCCAAGGGCATCACCAAGGGTTTGTGCAGGTCACAGTGTCTGTGACACTAATACCCTATGAGCAGATTCATTAAAAAATAAACCCGATTTTTAATGAATTCACCATTCATAGTCTTGTTATGACTTTGAAAGGGAACTGAATTTCCATGAGTTTACAAGTCTCTGTATTGATGCAATCATAACTCTGCTCAACCTTTTTTTTCATAAGTTCATCTAATCTTTGATTTTTGTATCCCTCAAGAATTGCCCTTTATTTCCTCATTGTTTATTTCTCATCCATATACTCTATGTAGGGCATTCTCCAAACAAACTCTCTGTCTTCCACGAGCTTAACGGGACCAGTTCTAACAAACCATAACTTCCCTCTTTGATCAGGTTACTAAATAATTAATAGATTGGATGATTAAGAATCTAGCATTTATAAATAATTTGCAAAGCTAAATACAACTGGTCTTCTAGTCCCGTTGAAGAATAAATGGAACTTTATCAACTTTGACTAAGAGCTTTCTAATCTTAATCAATATGGGAAACTCATGACAAGTGGTGCTAGGGAACTAACTGAGCACATGTAAAATATCTACACACATGAGTTAATATGGTTTCTGAATACCAGACACACAGGACAATTGGCTACCAATAAATGTTCATTGTAACTATAGCGCTGTGTCATCTTTTGGCACCAACAGACCTTTCCTTTCAATAGGTGCAAACAGGAAGCCAGCACTCTCGTTGACTCGGTATGTCAGCTGATCAAACTCCAGCGTGGGTTCATCTTCAGTGTCGCTGATAATGACCTTGGCCTGCGTTATTTCCCCAACAGGGCATATGCTGGCATGCTGAGCTCTACAGTGAAACTTTCAAGGTTCTCAAACACATCGCGTCATTGATGACAATGGTGCAGGACTTGGCGCCCTCTCGCTCGTCAAACTGCACCTGCCAAAGGGAAACAGCAAAGGAGCTAAGCTCAGCCCCAACTTCTTCTATCTGCTTCCCCACATAATGGGGAGAGAGGACCCAGGCCCAGGCAATGACAGAAACATCAGGTTTTCCCTGTCCCCACTTCGTGCTGTACTGGAAACACGTGGCTCCCTCCACCCCTTCTTCATATGTCCACTGACACTGATTCCCCCATATTGCAGTATAGGAGGCAAATATGCTGTATATAAATGGGTCTACAATTCTTTTCTTTATTTTGGGGGGTGCTCAGGTGGTCCTGGTCCAGGTAGATGTCTCAATGCTTGCTCTGGTGTGGTACTCCATGGACCCAGGGGAGCCTGAGAGCCTTCATGGCTACTCTAAGTGGTGCATGGGGTTTGTGGGCACAGGGCACTCACCACACAGTCACTTTGTGACATCTCAGCCACAGCTATAGTTTAGAAAACATGTAGGCAACTGTGCACACTCTGATGAACTCACTTGGGACAGCAAGAGCCATTCGATAACACAGTTCCCTTTAGTTTTCTGTTCTTTTTTAGTTTTTGGTTTTGGAACCACTCTCAGCAGTGCTCAGGGCTCACTCGTGGCTCTGAGCTTAGGGATTACTCCTGGAAATGCTTAGGTCACTGTACCCGGTGCCAGGGGTTGAACTTGGATGAGCGGCATGCAAGGCAACTGCCCTACACGCTGTATCATTTCTTTAATCTTCAGTTTCCTTTCTGTATGGGACAAGATTAACTGAAAAAAATCTTTAAATTTGTAGAGGAAGGTCTGGCCCTATGTCTTATATTATTTTCCTTCTAAGTAGGTTAAGCTAGAAAATTGCAAACATCAGATTACTTATCTACTAAATAATAATAATAATAATAATAACACTCCTATACTATATACTTATTGGGAAGAATAAAAGCAATTATGTGTAATGAAAGCACTCAGTATAAAAGTTATAAACAAATGTGAGATGCTATGACGATCCCATTACTATATTATTTGTATAACCTAAATGGCATAGAATCTCACTGCAGGCAACATTTGAATTCAGAGATATTTACATCATGAACAAGTCAGACTGAATTTTAACACCTGACTAAATGCTCTGCCATTAAGAGATGGGTGAGACCACAATTTGGGTGTGTGGTTCCGTGGGAGGGTGTGACCTTCCATGAAAGGCCCTGGGCTCAGATCCTAGCCCTGCCAAAAATAATGATAATCTTGAACTAAATAGGAAATGATTTTACATGCATACAACTGAGAACATGCAGGATTGAGTCTGATTTTGTCTATAAAATAAAATGGGCCCAGGGCCAGAGTGATAGTACAGCGGGTAGGAACTTGTCTTGCATGTGACTGACAAGAGTCAATCCCTGGCATCCTATATGATCCTCTGAGAACTTCCAGGGGTGATTCAGGAGTAACCCCTGAGCATCACTGAGTGTGACCACAAATCAATCACTTCACTTGTATCACTTGTTTTCCCGTTGTTCATCAATTTGCTTGAGCGGGCACCAGTAACATCTCCATATGTCCTGTCACAAGCAAGTATAGCCCAAGGGCATCTGCTTGCTCCAGGACCAGGAACAGTGTTAAGAGACGTGGCCAGTAGTTCAATCCCTGGCACACATGCCCCCCAACATCACAGCAAGCTTCCCTGGTGGCCTATGAGCACCAGTGAATCTGGAGCACTGCCAGGCTTTTCTCACAACAATTTTCTAAAAAAGACAAAACCTTTATTTACTTATTTTTTATAGGGAGGGGCACACCCAGCAATATTCAGTGGTTACTTCTGGCTCTTCACTCAGGAGTTACTCCTGGTGGTGTTTGGGGAACCATGTGGGATGTTGGGGATCAAACCTGGGTTGGTTGCATGGAAGGCAAACTCCATACCCTCTGTAGTATGGCTCTGGTCCCTAAAGATAAAACCTTTAAATGAAGCCAGGGCATTTCATTTGTCTGGCACTGGAATAGGCCTGGGTCAAATTTTTGTGTAAATCTGCAAAGTAGACATGTGTAAAAATTGTTGTCAAACTTCACGGGCACATAAATCTGAAAACCACAGTTTTCATCAACAATTACTATTCCATATTTAATTTATCAAGCTCCAGATGCCAAAACACTTCCAATTTAATGAAATAGCTGCTGGCGCTTTCTTCTAATCCAGAACACACTGCCTTTATTCTTTGCTGTGCAAAGGTACACATGACTTCTCATGGTGTTGTTAAAACACTCCTTACTTATGTGTTTCTCCAATCTCTTGAATTTGACATCAGAGTTCACAGAAAATGCTTCCGAGATAATTCCTACCTATTTACATTGCCGTAAATTGATTACTTTTCCAGTTTTGGGCCATACCTGATCATGTTCAGGAATCACTCTTGGTGGACTCCAGAGAACATATGGGCTGCCAGACCCCTAATAAAATCCCTTAAAAAATTAGCAATTCCCTATAAAGTGCGAGCCATTATGGCCTACCTAAGATATGCAGATACAAATTACTGGCCTTAGGACTTCAGTGTTGGGCCCAAACATTACGGCCTACCTAAGACATGCAAACACAGATTACAGCCATAGAACTTCAGTGTTCAGCCTCTGTTCCTTCTCCTATCACCATTCCCATTCACTCACCCAAGCACTGACCATTGCCACCCGAGCTGGGGACTTGTAGGCTTCTGCCTACCCCCACCCTCCTCCTCGGCACTCCCCCACCAGTCCAAGCATCTCCAAACAGCACAACTCACTGTCTATAAGACAACTCACAGGCAACAGCCCCTAGGCAGAGGCAAGACTACCCCCTCAGCATCCTCTCATGGAGTCCTCTCAGTCCCCGCTTGTGCTCCTATGCAGTGCTCCCAGGGCCTGGGGACCCCCTGGTAGTTCTCAGACAACCAGACCAGCAGTGGCACCTTCAGGACATGGTGCCACTCTGGCCCAGAAGTGCCAGTCATGACAGTGGGCACCCTGACAGTGCACAGGGGATGATGTTGTCTAGGACCCACACAGCATTGGGGTCCGTATGCGAGGTATGTATGTAACCTTGCAGTCTCTTGTCCCTGAATCCAGTTATCTAATCTACCGCAAAGGCTGCCCATTCTTCCTCACCTGCTGAACGTGTACACTTCTATCTCCCTTTCCCTTCACATTAGTTTATATTCCCACGCTCTCTCAGGCGATTGTCTACCCAGAGCTTCCCAATGATCAAATCTCTCTTCCCCTCCCTTCAGATAAAAGAAGGTGGGGGCTGGAGCGATAGTCCAGCAGGGAGGGCATTCACCTTGCATGCGACTGACCTGGGTTTGATCCCCGGCATCCCATATGATTTCCAAAGCACTGCCAGGAGTAATTCCTGAGTGCAGAGACAGGAGTAATCCCTGAGCATCACTGGGTGTGGCCCAAAAAGCAAAAAAAAAAAGGAGAAGAAAGAGCAGGCAGAGGGGAAGACTTGGGGCACCAAGGCAGAGAGGAGAACCAGAGGCTCTGGCACTCTGTGCGCCGTGAAGCAGCATGTAAGCCCTAGACAAAAGGTTTTTGGCAGTTAAACTTTGAAGAATACAGTCAGCAAACTTTGTGAGGAAGAATGCTAACAAAAGGCAGAGGGGTCACTTGTCACTTGTCTTCCTGTTGTTCATGGATTTGCTTGAGCAGGTGCCAGTAATGTCTCCATTTATTGGGAATGAGGTTCATTATTACTGAAGAAAAATGGAAGGTGTCACCTGGGCCCCCAACCATGTGGAACCCTGGCTGGAGCCTGCAGGCAGCCCAGCGAACAGAGGCCCTCGGCCACCTACCTGGCGGCGTACTCCATGTAGTCCTGCTGGCCAGGCTGGGCGCTGGCCCTGGAGCTGGAGCTGGCGGTGCCTTGCTCGGTGCGACACAGGACGATGGCGTATTGATTGAGGTTCCCGGTCCTCTGCACGGTGACACTGATGGATCCCGCCTTCTCACTGACGTTGTAGCTAGAAGCACACAGAGAGGCATTGTAAGAAACTCCTTACCTTGCGTGGGAACACCTCGAGTAATGCCTGCCCCTTCCCATTGCTTATTGGTCCCATTGCTAGAGACCAGGCTAGGGGCTGGAGCGATAGCCCAGCGGGTAGGGCGCTTGCCTTGCCGCGGCTGGCCTGTGCTAGCCTGGGTTCGATCCCCGGCATCCCATATGGTCCCCTGAGCGCCGCGGGTGATTCCTGAGTGCATAGCCAGGAGTAACCCCTGAGCATCGCCGGTGTGACCCAAAAAGCAAAAAAAAAAAAAAAAAAAACTAGAGACCAGGCTATGCATGCAGGGATGTGTGTATCTCCCTGGCACTGTTCTAACACCTGACCAAGGAAGCTCTGGATGTAGATAGGTCTTGCCCCTGTCTTTAGAAAGGGCTGAAAGTTCATCCAGAGCACACAGGAACTAACACTTAATGTCACAGAATGCGCAGCAACAAGAAACAATCTTCCCTTCAGGTAGTAGTGAGAACAGGTGAGTGGATTGGGTGTGTGTGTGGGGGCGGGGCGACCAAGAAGGCAATTCATCATTTAGGTTAGGAGGCGATTCTAGACCAGAGTTCCAGGAAGTGTATAATGTAGCTAAGGCAGTGTTCGAGGAAAGAAAATGAGAAATGGCAGAGACTATAGGCATTTAGGGAAAGGGGACCCTGTGAAAACGAGGGTGTGAAAGGCATGACAGGTTGAGCTGCCCCCTGGCCTCCAACTCAGACACTGAAACCCTGCCCAGGATGGGAGTTTATTAGCATATGAGAGTGGAAGACAAAACCGTCGATTGAAGATGATGTGGTCGATTTCATTGTGGAACTGTCCACCAGGAGATTCCCATGTCCAACGTTTCGCTTCAGCCTTCTGAAACTGTGAGTTCCCATGAATAGTCTTGGTGGACATGATGAACTCAGATAGTCTCTCACCCTGTTCGCTCCATTCTAGGCCATGGGTCCCGATGTGGAGTTCTTCAGCCCGATCTTCTCGGTCCTATCTTGGCATTAAAATCACCGACTATGATCTTGTAGAAGGTGTGATCTTTTTTATAGAACTCCTCCAATTCCATGTAGAATTTCTCAATTTCATCTTCTTTGTATGTGGATGTTGGTGCATAGACAATGAAGATAGAAATTGCTGGCAGTGGGCCACATCTCCTCAAGTGTAATCGTCCTATTCGGTTTGTTAGGCATTCAAATGAATCAATGTTGACAGCCATGTTCGTGTTGACAAGGACACCAATGCCACCGACGCCTCTTTCATCACATGTTCCAAGGAACAATTCTTCTCCGTGTCAAATACAGCATGATGCGACTGACGCCTCCGTCCTCAGTCAGACGGTTTTGTCTGACCGATGTTGCTGTCGTCCCCAAATTCCAGACAGGGATCGGACCACCGTCTCCTTCGTGCAAAATTCTACTTCCCGCAACGGGGAGAAAAGGCTGCAAAAGTTTAAGAAAGAGGAACTCCCCAGAACGACCACCAACTGGGAACTCTTTAGCACCATTGCGGCAACATGGGAAGATACCATCATTGATGACATCGATGAAGAATACAACCGACTGGTTCAGCACCTCCATGATTGTGCGAAGAATGCCGAGAGAGAGAAAAACACAAAAGGACGCTTGTCTTCAGAAACTCTCGAGCTCATTCCGCCAACGTGGCAAGGCGCGAGCCTCAGGAGACCAAATGCTAACGTCCAAGCTTGCTAAACAATGCAGAGAAGCGATAAAAGCAGACCTCAAAGACAGAAGAGCAGAAATACTGGAAGATGCAGCAGAAGCCGGGAAAAGTATTCACACTGCCCGCCTGTCCTTCGCCAACTATAAGACCAAGATGACTGCCCTCCGACGCCCTGATGGATCTATCACATCTTCCAGAAAGGCAATGGAGAAGATTATCCAGGACTTCTACTCAAATCTTTTTGATAGCCACATCCACCTGCCCACATACCAAATTCCACAGGATGGATACGTCATTCCCAACGCTTCTCCCTTCCTGAAATAAGACATGCCATCTC
The DNA here is from genome assembly GCA_021461705.1 of Cryptotis parvus. Lineage (NCBI taxonomy): Eukaryota > Metazoa > Chordata > Mammalia > Eulipotyphla > Soricidae > Cryptotis > Cryptotis parvus. The sequence goes on along the minus strand of JAJIBD010025858.1, from coordinate 21,762 downwards.
CATCGGTAAAGAAGGGAACAGCACCAGGCCCAGACAAAGTCAGACCCGAACATCTGAAGAATCTGCCATCGGTGCTCATCAATACACTAGCTCGGATCTTCACACGCTACCTGTCCGAATGCAAGGTGCCCTCCCAATGGAAAAACCAGCAGGACAGTTCTACTGTTCAAGAAGGGAGACATTCATGACATCGGCAACTATCGCCCCATCTGCCTGTTGTCTGTCATCTACAAGCTGTTTACACGAGTCATCCTGAACAGGATTAGCAGAACACTAGATGAAGGTCAACCATGCGAGCAAGCAGGTTTCCGGAAAGGATTCAAAGCACAATCGACCATATCCACACAGTAACCAAGCTCATTGAGGTTTGTAGAGAGTACAAGATGCCGCTCTGTCTCACGTTCATTGATTTACAGAAAGCCTTTGATTCTGTGGAAACTGAAGCAGTCATCGAAGCCCTAGTCAAACAGGGGTGTTCAAACCCAATACATCAAGATCCTTCGTGGAGCTGTATTATGGATTCACCACCAGGATCTCACCATTCTACAAAGAAGTGATCATTGATGTCAAAAGAGGGGTTCGACAGGGTGATACCATCTCACCAAAACTCTTCAGTGCCACCCTCGAGAACATCATGAGACAATTAGAATGGGAAGGAATGGGAGTGAAGATAGATGGTCGGCAACTACACCACCTCCGCTTCGCTGATGACATCGTTCTAATAACACCAAACATTAGCCAAGCGGCACAAATGCTGGCTGACTTTGACCGAGAATGTGGAAAGGTAGGTCTACAGCTGAATCTGAAGAAAACTATGTTCATGAGAAATGAACTAGTTCCAGAGGCCCCATTCTCTCTCAATGGAACAAACATCTCTGAATGCAGCAGTTATGTGTACCTAGGTCGAGAAGTCAACATGATGAATGACCTAAAACCTGAGCTGCGCAGGGAGGAAGAGAGCGGCATGGGAATGCCTTCAAAGGCATCGAAGAAATAGCTAAAAGGACAAAGAACCTCCGGCTCCGGGCACATCTCTTCGACTCCACCGTTCTCCCTGCATTAACATACGCCTCAGAGACCTGGGCCCTACGAAAGCAGGATGAGAATGCTATTCGGGTCTCCCAGAGAGGCATCGAAAGAGCTATGCTTGGAATATCACGCCTCACTCAAGTGAGAGAAGGAATCCGGAGTTCTGACCTCCGTCGCTATTCCAGAATCAGGGACGCTGTCTCGTTTGCCAAGGCATCGAAAATCAGATGGGCTGGACATGTAATGCGATTTGGAGACAACCGCTGGACTAGAGCCGTTACCGACTGGATCCCACGGGATGTCAAAAGATCACGTGGGCCGCCCACCTACAAGATGGTCAGACTTCCTTGTTAAGACCCTGAAGGAACGGTTTGAGGCTCTTCATATTCCTGAATCAACCAGATGCCATTGGGCTACATTGGCACGTGATAGGGTCCAATGGAAATGTTACTGGGCGCCCGCTCGAGCAAATCGATGAGTAACGGGATTCAAGTGATCAAGTGATGAGAGTGGAATGCCCGTGAGTCAGATTCATGTCTTATGAAAGTGGCCCCAATGAGCTCCTGCTTCTAGCTGCCCTATGAGAACATAGAAGTCACAGATGCCAGAAATGGACACCAAATTGCTGACACCTTGATTTTGCTCCTTCCAGTCTCTGGAATTGTGAGACATACACTGTTGTTATAGTCTAGTATCTGGTATTCTATAATAGTAGCATGATTGAATGATGATACAAGGTTACCTTTGTTCACTGCTATGAATTTGCATAGTTTTGCAAAGTAGGATGCAAAATGCAATTAATTCATAATAAGTCTTTAGGGTTCAGTAATCTGTGAATGAAGCCTGAGTTTTCTTTCTCATCACCAAGTATGGTCATTGGATCAAGGCTCATATACCACCGGAAGGGTTGCAGGGAAGAGCCTAGGTTTTATCAGCAGATACAGAACCTCTTTCTGTCTCTGATGCTTTGATGTGGTGGAAACACACAGTGGTACAAATTTCATAACTGTAAGTATTAAATGAGAAGTTCTGTCAAGTGTCTAATGCTATAGTTGTTCTGTTCGTGGGGCCACACCAGGTGATGTCCAGGGATTACTCTTGGATTTTTACTCAGAAATTATTTCTGGTCATGGTTGAGAGTTTCTGTTACAAATTATTTCCTTTCATATTGTCATATGATTTATATGGGTTTTCTTGAATTTTGTTTTTGGCTGTGAGTTTAGTAAGAATTTGGTGATCATATTTATTCTTTTACAAAACAATTTTATTGGTTCTGTCAACCATTTATATAGATTTTTGATTTCATGTAATTTCTGCTCTAATTTTTATTTTCTTCCTTCCACGTACTTTTGAGATTTATTGTTCATAACATTCCCAGCAGTGAGGTTAGAGTACTAATTTGGGATTTTTATTTTTGCCTGATATAAACTTGTGGCCGCATGGTTCATCAATAAATGCCAAAGTTTTGAGGTGATTACAAGATTATCCCACCCATACGGCAGAGCCTGGCAAGATACCCATCTCGTATTTGACATGCCAAATACCAGTAACAATTATAGACCTCATTCCCATGACTTGATGGAATGGTTTGAGGCTCTTTATGTTCCTGGAGTGGGCAGATCCCTTGGATTATCGCACATGTGCCAGAACATATTGAGATGTTACTGGTGCCCGCTCAAGTAATCGATGATCTACGGGAAATCAAGTGATCAAGTGATCAAGTGATGGTTGAGAGACCATATGTGATGCCAGGGATCGAACCTGGTCTGGCAATGTATGAGGCAAATGCATTACCTGCTGTACTGTTGCGTGAGGCCTGTTGCTACAGTTTTAGGGAACTACTTGGCGCTATTGTTATTATTGCTATTACCATACAACTATCAGCGGAAAACCAAGAGGGCTTTATCGTGATTTTCTTTGGCTGTTGGATTCATTTCTCAAGTTGAAACACACAGTAACGTACATACCTGGTGTATTTAAAGCTGATGAGGGACCACTGGATGTGGAAGACATTGTCCCTGACCACATTGGGTTTACTGTCCTTCACCAGGAACTGAAAGCTGTCCATCAGCTCATGGATCTTCTCTTCCAGCAACACATAGCGAATCAACCCCAAGTTCACCTCCTCTGTGAGGAAAAAAGATACTGAGTCAACTCCGGGAGTTCAAGATGATTTCATAGATTCCCACACTAATACATCCAATTTATTCTCCTAATGGGTTACAGACAGAACTTATTTCCCAGAAATAACAAAGGAGAGTAGTCTTAAAAATAAATGTCTCTGTCGGATTTAAAAATAAAATCCTGTAGCTCTCTGTAACAAAAGACCAGACTTTCTATATAGAAAATGTCCTTCTACTGCTATAAAATGAGAATCCCAGGGTTTCTGTTTTGAAACAAGTGCTTTAATGTTATACCTATGGAATTTCAATGGAAATCTGAGAAGTCTTTGACTCCTCTGTTTAAATGTTCTCATTCCCACATCCAAAATCCTTCTAAATAAGGTTCTTTGGAAGGTATGTACTGAGAAGAAATGCTGGGGTAGATTAACAATTCATATGCAGGGACAGTGACAGGAGGCTGGGAGAGGACATGAGCCTGGGGACATCATGGGGACAAGGAGAAGAGTGAGGCGTGGATATGGAAGCCATGGCCTCTCCCAATCAGGGCCTCCTAATGAAGGCTAGAAGATCTGGCAGATTTATAAGACGCTAACACACAAAATAGTCTGCTATATATGGCTCAAATTGGAGATTATTCTTGTTGAGCAACCTACTCAATGCTGATTTTAATTTTCTTATAAAGACTCAGAAAGAAAGAGAGAGAGAGATAAAGAAAGAAAGAAAGAAAGAAAGAAAGAAGGAAGAAAGAAAGAAAGAAAGAAAGAAAGAAAGAAAGAAAGAAAGAAAGAAAGAAAGAAAGAAAGAAAGAAAGAAAGAAAGAAAGAAAGAAAGAAAGAAAGAAAAGAAAGAAAGAAAGAAAGAAAGAAAGAAAGTGGGCCAGAGCGATAGCCCAGCGGGTAGGGCGCTTTGCCTTGGTGACGCCCGTCTGTGCCAGCCTGGGTTCGATCCTCTGCATCCCATATGGTCCCCCCGAGCACCGCCAGGAGTAATTCCTGAGTGCAGAGCCAGGAGTAATCCCTGAGCATTGCCGGGTGTGACGAAGAAAGGAAGGAAGGAAGGAAGGAAGGAAGGAAGGAAGGAAGGAAGGAAGGAAGGAAGGAAGGAAGGAAGGAAGGAAGGAAGGAAGGAAGGAAGGAAGGAAGGAAGGAAGGAAGGAAGGAAGGAAGGAAGGAAGGAAGGAAGGAAGGAAGGAAGGAAGGAGAAAGAGAGAGAGAAAGAGAGAAAGAAAGAAAGAGGATAGAAAGAAAGAAGGAAAGAAAGAAAGAAAGAAAGAAAGAAAGAAGAAAGAAAGAAAGAAAGAAAGAAAGAAAGAAAGAAAGAAAGAAAGAAAGAAAGAAAGAAAGAAAGAAAGAAAGAAAGAAAGAAAGAAAAAAAGAAAGAAAGAAAGAAAGAAAGAAAGAAAGAAAGAAAGAAAGAAAACCCATAGAGAACAAAAATAAACCATCCAGGACCTGATCTTTTATAGACTCGATCTTTCATAGTCAGACCATAGATTCCGTTTGCAGCTTTTAGTTTTTAAGCAGACCATGTGTTCATTTCTGGAGAATCTGGCCAAAAGCTAAAGCAATTTGAGAACTGAAGAAGCAGGATATAAAGGCTGATTTTTCTTTATCACAGCTCATAGTAAATGGGGTGGTGGTCAGGTGGGGGAGGGGAAGCAAAATCTCAAAGTTTGATGGCAAGACACTAAAAGATGTTTTTGTTGACAAATCAGTCACCTGTAGGTACAATGACTAGAAAATGAGCGATTGTAAGAAAAATCAGGGAACTAGTAAGGCTGGCAAGGGACTAGATTTTTCCCACTTCCCAGGTACCCGAGTGCCCACATGCCCACCCTGTGTGAAAGTAGCAGTGGCTCTGCCAGGCTGGAGCTTGTTCTCCACATAGCCATGACTGGGGCCCACTGTGACCTCATACACAAGCTGCTGGTCCTCTGTGTCTGGGTCCGTGGTCAGTAGCTCCTTCCTGGTGATCAAGTTGGTTGCCTGAAATAGAAGCCCATTAAATTTAATTCCTGAGATGGGAATACAGTAAAAACAAGCCCCTCTGACTCAGATTTAATTCGGCTCAGCTATGATTTACTGAATGCATTTACTGCATGGAAAACTCTTTCAGGATTGGAGAGGTTATGAGCATAGACACTACCCCCAGCCTCTGCCCTTGAAATATTCCTACTTCACCAGGAAAGAAAAGCTCAGAGTAATTGTAGCCAGAGCAATAAGGTCGTTGCAGAAAGAGCCCGATTAACTCTGGGGAGAGGGAAGATGCAGTCTACTCATGATTGGGGAAAGGTACATTTGAGGTAGTGGGATTTAAGTTGGCCCTTGAAAGGTTGGGTCTTTGGAAGAAGGCTGCAATACAGGGGATACAACCATTCTACAGCTTTTACTAATTAATTAAAAAGTGCTTAGTCTTGAATAAGACAAATATTTTATATCACAACATTACCCAAACTCACTGGTTAAACTTTAATTCATGTATTCATTAGATCAACAAAATATTCAGTGAGAATCAAGGATTAAGAGAAAAGGGGAGTGGATATAAATGTTACTGGCCCAAGTGGAATGAGAACATGTACATGACCTTGGTAAAACAGAACTCATTTCACCAAATGCTGCTGGGACTCCTGCAATAGGATAACAATGAGAAATAAAAAACAAATGGCTGAAAGCACCAGTGGTCTGAGGTGGAGAAATACTGGGCAATACTGTACCCATAAAATATTAAAAAGCTGTACCTCTAGTAACCTTCACTACCTTGGTAAAAGTAAATAAATACAAACCAATCAGAGAGTATTGAGAAGAGAATGGGATAGTCAAACATGCAGGCAAAATTAAGTGAGGGATAAAGAGAGGCTGTATTGACTTTGCTTCACTTATTAGGAAAACTCCGATCCAGGGTGCAGAGAGACAGCACACTGGGCAGGGTACTTTCTTTGCATGTAGTTGACCCTGGTTCAACCCACGTGGTTCCCCTGAGCCTGCCAGGAGTAAGCCCTGAGCACCTCCAGATGTGCATATGAAATGAACAAAAACCCATGCAGTTTAGTGGGAAACCATCAGTATGGTATAAGAGCTACATGTACAATCAACAAATTAACAACATGAATATAGAAAAACATTCTACGTCCTACAGGGAATATCACATACAAAAGCAAATCAGTTCCCATAATAAACAGATGACCGAATGGCGTTTGGTTGTGGACAGGGATTTTATATCATTTTGAGGGATGAGGGGAGATTCAACATGGTGCTAAGAGGCCTACAGGTCCCAGTCAAAGGGTTTGGCCACATGAAAAGCACTGGCCCTACCCGCTGAACTATCTCTTTGGCCCATCCAAGGGAGATTTAATGACTGATATGCTACTGAGTAAGAATGAAGACAAAACCTTAAAATAGCCAAACTGGATTTCAGGGAAAGGAGAAGACTCATTATAAAAACACTCACCTCTTTCCCATGTATAGAATTTTCTAGATGTTTCCCAAATTCAGTTTCCCAATACTATTAACTGTCAGTTCATCTGAGTATACTGTGGCCCAATAAGCAACTATTTCCCAGTCTCCCATATAACAGCTAGGACCATCTGGCCAATTTCTTGCCAATCAGTACAAGTACTGTGTTAAATAATTTACTTAGAATGACCTCTTCGTCCTCTAGTTCCCTGTTTCCCTCTTCCCATGGTGTGTGTGTGTGTGTGTGTGTGTCTGTCTGTCTGTCTGTCTGTCTGTCTCTGTGTGTGTCTGTGTGTATAGAGAATGCTAATGAACAGGTTAAGAACACTGGCCATGCTGTTGATAGAAGCAACTCAGTGACGGCAGCACAGTAAGAGAGGAGGAAACCTACAGCTCCCTCAGACATGCAGGGTCCTTCTACCTGCCACATGAGAAAAGAATAAACTCTGTTTAAACTCTCTATGTTGAGGATTCTACTGTACAAATACTTTAGATGATATACAACCTTAACCAGACTCATGAGATTTGCCTTTCTTAGGGAGCTATTTATTTATTTCAAGGGAATGACCATGGGTTAAGCTGAATCCCATTCATGAATCTGTATCATGAGTAAGGAAGTTGTTAAGTTGGTTGGTGGAAATGACCTTCAATTATGATTTGCACAAAGAGAGGATGAGGTACAGGAGGAAATCTGTCATGGGTTTCAACAGAAAGTTATACGGGCTGGTCAGTAGTTCTATCTACTAGCTGGAAGTTACGGAACAGGGGAAACTTCCCATCTTACCTTGCCGTCCATATATTCGAGCCATTGGAGCCCCAAGTTGGTGACGATTCTCGGAGTGCCATCATCCACAGGGAGTATGTCTATTTGGAATGGCTGAGGAGCAGCTGTCATAATCTGTGGGAGGAAAACAAACAAGGAAACTTATCCATCAGCCACACGCATCTGAATCACGTCAAAGTCAGGACCTACAAATCTGGGGGTGGTTGTGTTCAGACCACAGGAGGGACAACGGAACCCATTTCTAGCATTTATCACATGAGGCTTATGGGAGAAGTCTAATGGATAAAGTCGCACCAATATCAGAAGAAAAGTAAGACACAGTGACATTCCTGCTAGGAACTCACCTGCTGCGGGATTTGCTTCCCACAAACTCACACATTCATTGAGTTTAATATTATCCTGTGGTGAAATATAAAATATTTTTCTTTCAATATCTGTGTGGACAAAACACTATTAAAATGCAAAATCTGACTCTAGTTGGTATTTTGCCAGATGGAGAGAGGTCTCATGGGAAAACTTTCTTCTTTTTTATAACTTAAAGAAATATTTGCTCCTTTTTAAATTTAGGTTTGTGCAGGGGTTGTACCCAGTGGTGCTCAGGGATACTCCTGGCTCGTGCTTGAGAGACTGCAGTGGCGAGCAGTGGCACGTCCTAAGCTGGGCCTCCCGCAAAGCAGGCACTGAGTTCACTGAGCCATTTCTCTGGTCCAAGAAAAATTTCTTTCTATCATATTTTTTGACAGAGAACTGCCCACATATGAAAGAAGAAATCAAGAATAAAAATGTTTGTAGGAACAGTGAAAGGATTTGGCTACGACTGTCTTTCCATAGTGTTATGCAGACAGACAGAACAGACATGGAGAGACCACCCAGCGCTTTCTGAGCAGACACAGCAAGTGGCCTCCTCAGACAGGCCTGTTCCTTCTTCCTCTTAAATCACTGCCATTCCTGAAATGACAGGGGGCCTCCAGAGACCCGCTGTGACCTTTTCAGTTTATCAGAGAAGCCGCCCTCTTGCTGATTCATCCTGAAATTGTGTTTCTCTTCTGAAAAGTCAAACTAACCAGGGATCGGTTCTAGTTTGGGGAAAGCAAATAAAAGCGATGACCAGCAGGGTGAGGGTGCAGTGCACAGTATGACTCATACACCCCCCAGGAGACCCCCCACCGATACTCAGGTTTGAGATGACCCTTCTCACCTCTCTGGGGCTAACAGAGGCAGAGAGGCAGGCCAGCCATCATTCAGACAGGAAGAAAATGCTACAGGGGCTAGACGCGGCCCCACCACCTTGGTTGCTCTAGGAGGGCTGGGGGTGGCGGGAATGCCTCAAGGAGGTCCATCAAACAGCTCAGTGGATCCCCCACCCTTCCCCAGCCCTCCATGGGGTTCTTTATTTCTTTCCTTTCTCTCTCTTTCTCCTTCCAGACTATGGATTACGAACATACATTAGAGGTTGGCATGTGTATCCTTTTGCCTCTATTTAATGCTCAGTTCTAGGTTGGCATTAGTACCCTCGACAATTATTGCACACTGTTCCATTTTCTGTCTTACCTAATCTCTGACTCCCACACGTTTGTGATAATTTCCACTTTGACAAGACCTCGATATATGTTTCACTTGACCTTGAATATTGGTATCATAATATTTATATATATATTTATGCCATGGGAACCGGGACGTTGGTGGTGGGAGATGGGCACTGGTGGAGGGACGGGTGCTAGAACACTGTAGACCAAAACCCAAATATGAACTTTTTATTGTATATCTTTTTATTTGTATATCTCACGGTGGTATAATAAAATACTTAAAAAAAAACAGCTCAGTGGAGTTGGGCAGATGCGGGATGGTGGCCGTGGAAGTGTCCCTGGGGAGCACGATGGGACCGCAGTAGCCAGCCAAGGACGGGTGAAGGAGTAAGATTCGCAGAGAAGGCGGCACAAGGACAATCTGGCTTTCCCTTTTCGGGCACCATCTGTTAAAAGGGAGCCATTCGGGAGAGGAATGTTTGACAGCTATAAGACCTCAAGAACAAAGCATCTGATCCTAAAATGCTGACTGTGTTGGTGATTGCAGCCTGTATATTGGATGTTTCAGTGTGAGAGGGTACTAGGTTGAGCCTTAATGTAGAGTATAAGGGGTAAATATCCCCATTCTACAGACGGCACTTATAAAGGTTATAAAATATATACTTTTATGAGTATCATAAAAATACTCATAAGTGACATATATGATGTCCTGATAAGTGAGAAAGCCAGAACCTTAAACGGAATTGTTTATTTGTTTTGTTTTTTGTTTTGTTTTGTTTTGTTTTTGGACATATCTGACGATGCCTAGGAGCTACAACCAGCCAGAGGGCTTGGGAGACCCTGTGGTGCCAGGGATCAAATCTGAGCCTCCCATATGCATCGCCTCCCGCTGAGCTCTCAGAGGCTTTGGGGTGCGAAAGTCATTCCTAATCACTGCTACTTTCCTGCAGACTGGAACATCGTGAGTAGCAGAGGGAACTCCAAAAGACAATCCAGAGTCAAACAATATTACTGACAATTTAGACAAATGAAAGAATACAAGGGGATGGTTAGAACAGGAGGGAGGAATAGTAAGGGCCATGAAATCAGTGCTCACTGCTTCTGCAGCTCAGCAGGGACCAGATGTGCATGATGGCCTCACACATCCACAGATGAATGGCAGTCGGGATTTCTATGGTTCTGCCCTGATATTCGAAACACTCAAGTTACTTTACTTCTTTCCTTATTCATTCATTTTGTGGACGTGTGCCGGGAGCCACACCTGGCAGTACTCAGGCCTCCCGGCTTCATCTGGCTCTGCTCAGCGAGGATTCGCGGCAGTTCTAAGGGGATATTGGCTTAGCACACAGACTCATAAGTGTGCTTTGCTGGAATTTGAACCAGTATTGCAGCAACCATGCTGCATGCTCGGCAAGAAGCACCTGAACCTTCATACTCTCTCTCAGCCCAGGAAAGCTGAAGTCTAGTGACCAGAAGCAACATGTCCAAGGTCAATTATAAGTAACAGAACAAGACCATAAACAAAGTTCCACTGGTCCTGAAATCTCCCACTGGGACTCACCACCTCTGAGCCTTTGCTTGGCCTCCCTCTGGAAGGCCCCTGACCCTCACCTCCTTGCCCGCCTCCTGGACAATAAAGAAGGGGTTGGTTCCATCTGTCACTGTGAAGGTGAATCGGTCCTTGAGAGAGTTGCTGCCATCGTGGCTGTAGCTGATCCGGTTCTGGTAGATGTCATCCATGGTGAAGGTGGAGGTGTGCTGAGCGCGTGACCCATCGCCAGCTCGCTCAATAGTGCCATGGCGTGGTGACTGTGTGATGGTGAAGGTGACAAACCCGGCCTGTAAGGGTGGCAGGACACAAGAGGAGAAGGGGAAAAGACGACCAGTGAATGATGGGCCATCGGGGAGGAGAGCCAGTCCTTCAGATATTAATACAGGAAGGGTTGCATTTTCCTTGTAAGAGCAAAAAATAAAGTGAAAAGGCAGAGCAATAGTACAGTGGATAGGACACTTGCCTTGCTCATAAGTGACCCAGATTTGAAACTTAGCATCCATAGGGTGACCTGACCCTTGCCAGAAATTGTTCCTGAGCACAAAGCTAGGAGTAAGCATAGGTAGGTTTGATCCCCAAAACTGAAATGAAAAATCAGACGAAAAAAGAGGAACTGAACTTATATTCAGGTACTTTCACTTATAAGACTGAGGCACTGAAATGTGCCCTTTAAGAGTCTTAATCAGAGGGTGACAGAAACTGAAGTTTTGGAATAATTCCCTCTCCACCTGTTTATCCTGTTTTCTGAAACCTTCCTTCTACTTGTTTGGTTTGGTGGCAATACCCAGAATAGCTCAAGACTTACTCCTGGCTCCCTACTCACAAGTGACTCCTGGTGGTCCTCAGGGAACCAACATATGGGATGCCAGAGATTGAACCTGGGTGACAGCATGTGAGGCAAGTGCCTTGGCTCCTGTACTATCTCTCTCCCCCGAACACTTATATACATAATCCCATATGTATTTGAGCCCATACTAACGTTCTAATTCTAACTTCTTCTTCAAACGCGATATGGAGAAGGAAGAAACATTAGTAGAAAACCTTGCTCAAGGCTCCTCAATGATTTCCACTCTCTGGGGATAAGACACAAAGGCCCAACCTGGGCCAATAAGGCTTTCACTGACTTGCCCCTACACCTCTCTCTGGCCTCACTCTTCTTTCTCCCAGCCCCTTGCTAACTGGGTTGCAATTCCTGGCCTCGTAGATGTCAGTCAAGGGGTTCATTCACACTTGGAACTTGGCCACGGCTTTCGCACTTCCAGCTCTGTTCAGAGTGAATATCTCAAAAAATCACAGAATTTGTTCTTTGACCAGATGCTAAAAACCATGAGCTCTGGGGCTTGAGGATGCAACTCAGGCGGAGAGCCTGCCTACATGCATTCTCCCTCCAGCAGCCCCTACATGGTTGCCTTCCAGACACACATGCATGGACTATACCAGCCACTGCAGATATGATATTACAGATCCCTTCTTCATCCCTTTCTTCCTCTGTCTGCTTAACTAAAACGTGTCTGCTCCTATGCCTGGAATTTGATCTATTCTGTTCTTAGCTGCAGAACATAATACTTAGTAGGAAATAAAATATTTGTGGAGAGAATGAATGAATGAATGAATGAGTGAGTGAGTGAGTTCTAGCACAGAAGGTTGCATACAGAACTGACCAGTAAGAGCCATCTAAGGAGCTAATCATGTCACCATGTCAGATATCTCAGTCTGGAAGCATCACAAGAGTTAGAACTTATTTTCTATGTGCTTCTTTTACTATATAAAGTTCATTTACTGGAAGGTGTGTTAATTGTAATAATGTGTTGTCACAGAAAGAAATCGGAATGATGGAGCAAATGGTGCCTAGGAGCAAAGAAACTATGTTCATTCAGATAGGAAATGTTAAAAACAGGTAAAATACTACCTACCTAATTTTCTACACAGATGCTAATTTATAAGGATGAGCAGCTGGAACTTACACAGTGTTATCATGACACAGAACTTCAATCAATATTTAAAAAACTAAATTGTGGGGTCGGAGCGATAGCCCAGTGGGTAGGGCGTTTGTTTGCCTTACACAGTAGCCGGGCTCTGCCGGCCTGGGTTCGATCCCTGGCATCCCATATGGTCCCCTGAGCACCATCAGGAGTAATTCCTGAGGTGCAGAGCCAGGAGTAACCCCTGACCGTCGCCGGGTGTGACCCAAAAAGAAAAAAAAAAAATAGAACTTGTTAAAAGATTGTTAGGACGTAGGTGGAACAAAGGATAAATGCACCAGAAAGGAGTTGATGGGGCCGGACAGATATCACAGCGGGTAGGGCACTCACCTTCATGAAGCCCACCTAGCTTCAATCCCGGCATCCCATATAGTGCCCTGAGCACCGCAAGGAGAGATTCCTGAGTGCAGACCCAGGAATTACCCCTGAGCACCACTGGTGGCCCAAAACCAAAAAAAAAAAGAAAAAAATTAAAAGAAAAAAGAAAGAAGAAAAGCAAGCAAGCAAGCAAGAAGCAAGCAAAGAAAAAGGAGTTGAAAACTGTTTGCTTTAAAAGGTATTCATTGCTTCTTGTCTGAAGGCCATGATATGTTTTGGCATTTCAATCCTTCAGGGAGGCCCATGCTGACCCCCACGGACAGCACTCCCTGAGGTGACTCACGCAGGCAGCGCAGCACGGGCTCACCTCGGTATCTGCATCCACCGCCTTGAGCTCGAATTCTGTAATGGTCTTCCTCACTCCCTCCTGGACCCTCAGCCCTGCGGTCCGGACAATGGGCAGTGAATCATCCACAGGGCGAATGGTGATGTGGAAATTCTGGGTCACCTGGAGTGGCAGACAAGTGCAGGTGGGGTACTTGTCCCCAGCACCCACCCAAGAAGGAGGCAGGGGCTGTCTCTGTTTCTCTCTCTCCAGCGCTGCCATAACTTTCCACCCGGACCCCCAGAGTGGGCTCTTTTTGATGAGGACCGATGAGGATGCTCTCTGCTGGCATGCCCTGAGCAGCACGAATGAGGCCCTGAGAAAAAATAAGACACTGCACCCTCCATGCAGTGCAAGCCATGCTGAATCGAGCTCATTCTAGGAGGGGAGCCAGCTTGGTGCCTACCTCATTGACTCCGCCAGATAATGTGAAGCTGAACGTGTCGGAATGTTTCTCAGTCTGACTGGAGTGGATGTACTGGACATTCCGTGACATCAGGTCAGCCTGAGTAAAGGAAGTGATCCGGAGACCTGGCGACAAGGAAAGAAAGAACCTTGGGTACTTTTCTAAGGCTGGGAGACTGTTCCCTCACCTGACAGTCTTTGGCATTCTTCTCTCATCGCGCACATGCTTCCATCCCAGGCGCTGCGATAGACTAGCTGGTGTATTTTATTTTCTCCGACAGCATATGTTCTGTGGGCGTACAATGTTAACTTAATTATCTCAGCTCTACCCCATGCCAAAACAACAGCAGGTGCTCAATGGATGTTATTCTCCTTTCTCTTGGGGTTTATGTCTGCAGGTCAAATCTGTGAAAGGTAGAGCAGTTCCTTTTATTCTCCAAACTCCTCTCATTAAGTTTGATATTCCCCTCATAGTCTTCTAGATTGTCCTGAACATTCACTCTGATGTCAATATTAACGCATGAGCTTTTGAGCATGGACGTTAGAGGACTACGGCTAAAGAGGGCCCTTGCTACAGCCTAAGGTGAGCTCTCAGCTCAAGAGGGTCTTACTATGGCCATGAGCGAGCCATGCATGACCACCCGAGTTCCAGTGGACATTCTCCTCTATTGTTTTTCCAAATCAGTTTCAAAGTTAAAAAATATTAAAAACTACTTTAGTTTATTTTGGTGTTTGTGCCTCACCTGGAGGTGCTCAGGGTTTCCCCTGACTCCGACACTCAGAGATCACTCCTGGTGGGATTCGGGAAATCATAGAGGGTGCTGGGGACTGCAACGGGGTTAGCTGCATTCAAGGAAAGTGCCTCGATATGCTATACTGTCGCTTCCAGCCTCTCACAAAATGCCTTTAGGAAGGCCAATTATAGCTCACAAATGACTAACACATCCTTTAATTGTTACAGAGGTCGCCCCTAACAGAAGTGAGTTCTAGGGGCTTCCCAAAACTACACCTAGGTGCGGGCTCAAAGGACACCAGGGAGAATACCCGGCTGAGCCAGGGAGAGTCAGGGACCAAACTCAGGCCCCGAACCTTCAAGCTAAACACTGCTCTCCCAGCTGCCGGTATCTTCCCAGCTCACATCTACTTTTTAAATTAAAACAAAAAGATTCTATTCTTTTCTTTCAAAATTTAGACACTGTGATTTACAGTACTAATGAGTGAATTTCAGACATACAATGTCACAGCGTCACACCCACCACTGTCAGGTCTCCATCAGTGTCGCGTGGTCTCCCCACCCCCACCCCTTACCTATTCCTCCCTCCTGTCAAACTCAATGCTGGATTCAGGTTAACTCCAAGGGTCTTTTACGATTAGCCATTTGTTATTCCTGCCAATGTGTCTTTATGCTCCACATATGAGAGAGACTGTACTGTGTTCTTCCTTCAGCCCCCTCTGACTTGAGACTAGTTTCCAACCTTCTAATTCTTGAAGTGTTCTTTTTTTTTTTTTTTTGCTTTTGGGGTTACACCCTGTGATGCTCAGGGGTTACTCCTTGCTCTATACTCAGGAGTAACTCATGGCAGTGCTCAGGGGACCATAGGGGATGCCACGGACTGAACCCAGGTTGGCTGCATGCAAAAAAACACCTACCCACTGTACTATTGTACATGTACAATATGTACATGTACAGTACCCACTGTACTATTGCTGCATGCAACCAAAACACCTACCCACTGTACTATTGCTCTGGCCCCTCTTGAAGGCTTCTTAACTGCAAAAATTAAATGGTCAGTGCATCTGTTTAAGTGTCCATTCACACTTAGCAAAACAGTCCATAATTCTTCTCTCCTAGGGCTTCATTCTCTGAAGTCAGCCAAGAGGGAAAGAAAATCTTATTTCTTAGTCTCTTGACATAAATTTCCTTTTTCTGATTCTAGGTATACTGAGATATTAATCCAGAGCCTTTTAGCCTGGTCCTGAGATTCATGTGCTACTTCCTGGGATTTATTGTTTGTCATTGCTAATCTTGGCGAACAGTTGGCTTTTCTGTAAATAACAAAGAGACTTGACTTTGATTGTTTTACATTTAACTGTGACACCAATATCACCACATTATCTTAAAACAAAAATCCACAGCATGGTTTATATTTGCATCTGTAGCATCTGGAAATTTGTCACCCAGATACAATAGCCTACTGGATACTGGAGTATTAATTTTTTGATGAGGCATTTTATATTTCTGGACCTACTACATCAGCTCTTGACAAGGAAGAAATGTAGCCCCCTGTCTTCTAGCTTTGTCTTGTGGCTCTGAACAGAAATCCATACTGTTCTTTAAAAATTTAATAACTTCAGGCTGGTTGCACTGAAAATTTAAATCTCTTCCCTGATGTGAATCCATCCTCACAGCTCATGGGAAAATATGTCTCCGGATTCCCACAGCCAACTGGTCACCCCACTCACTCTTCTTGTTAGTGAGTCAGACTGATTAAGGAACACTATAGATTGTTTTTCTTCCTCTTGGGAAGGAAGCTTAAATATCTGTTTTAAAGAACATTTTTTTCTTACATAGAGGAAACTGGCATATAATAAATTTCAGATGATTAAAGTGTATAATTTCATAACTTTCACACAGCCAAGAAACCATCCCCTTATGCATCTTGTCTCTCAGCAGTATCAAGCTTCAGTCTCCCCTTTTCTGTCTTATGGTGTGGCAGCAAATGAATTACCTTCTATCACTGTTACTGGTTGGCATTTTCTAATTTTTAATCTTACTTTTTGAGTTTGGTTTTAGGGCCACTTGGCAGTGCTCAGGGCTTATTCCTGGCTCTGCACTCAGGAATCACTCCTGGCAAGACTTGGGGGAACCACACGGGATGCCAGGGATTAAACCCAGTTTATCCAACAGCAGAACACTCCTTACCCATTATACTATCACTCTGGCCCCTTCAATATTTCTAAAGAAAGCAAAAAATACAATTTATATTGTTCTAGGCATGTTTTCTTTCATTTTAGCACTTTTTTTACAATTCACTCATATTACTACATGTATTAAAACTCATTTCTTTTTGATTGTTGGGTAATATTCCACTATGTGGCTATATTAGCCGGTTCATGGACAGTTTGACTATTTCCAGCTTGATTACAAATAAGTGCGTGATTAACATTTATGAATAAACTTTTTTTTTTTGCTTTTTTGGGTCACACCCGGCGATGCTCAGGGGTTTGCCCTGGCTCTGCACTCAGGAATTACTTCCTGGCGGTGCTCAGGGGACCATATGGGAAGCCGGGATCGAACCTGAGCGGCATGGGCCGGCCGCATACAAGGCAAACGCCCTCCCCGCTGGGCTGTCGCTCCGGCCCCTATGAATAAACTTTTGAGTAGACATACATTATTTTAGGGCAAATTTCTGAGAGTAGAATAGTTGGATGTGTTTCAGTATGTGCTTAGTGTCACAAAAAATATCAAAAGTGATAGCACTATTTTCTGCTCTGAGAATTAATAAATAAAAGCTGTGGGGCTGATCTAGGATGTCTTTCCCAGTTCAATCCAGTACCCACAAACCTTCTGCAATGTGCAGAAATAATTTCAGTTTTTTTCCTTTGATGACTGAGACACCACAGTGGGCAAACTGCCTCAGTTTTTATATGATATTGCAGCAAAATTAGAAAAGTAAGGTGACCCATCCAAGGTCACACAGCTTGTAAGAGGAAGGTATTGGGACTGGAACTTAAGGTTGGATTACCCAAAGGATAGGCTTGTTAGAAGGTCATTTCCAGGCCAGCCAAAGAATCTTCTGATTTTACCCTCATCCTTTCATTCTTTCCAATATAAAAATAATACATGCCAATGAAAGCAAATGTAAGCAGCACAGAATAGTGGAGAATCATATAAAACACTCACTGATTCAACACTGAAATATCATCATCATTGTAGTTTTGAGCTGGACTGTTTCTTCTAAGATACTTTATTATCTAATCACTTTTGATTGGATTGAAATGGTTGATTTCGATGAAGTGGCTTATATTATCAATACATATTAAGTGATTAAGGTTCACAAACTAAAGCTAGAGTGTAAGCTTCAAGAGAACAAGTACATTTTGGTTATCTCTCCCACTAATGTGTACCCTGAAGGATGAGTGGAACCCAAATTGGTCAGTACATTTAATTCATTCGACTAATTGATATCTGAGAGGTGCGACGCACAGACTGCCAATCGCACACACTTCAAACATTGTTTAGTTTTTGCTAATTGGATACTGGAAGACTCAGTCACTCACCATCAAGAAGGCGCACATAACATATTGTCCCTGCTGGCTGTCACAGAAAATAGTTACTGTTTGAAATATCTTGAAGGTTTTTAATCTCGTAGAAGGTGTTTTCAGTCACCAACCTGCTGGCTAAACTATGTATCTGTCAGGATTGTGGAGACCCACATTAACCCTGTCAGTTTTCCTGACTCCCTGGAGGCCTGCACATTAGAGGAAGCTCAGGCCAGGTCAGAGGCGCGTAGGGGAAACAAAGCATCTCTGAGGAAACTGCCTCCCTAATGGAATGTTCGTGACCGCCTTGGCCCCCTGCCTTCAGAAGAGCTGACGGCTCCAAGTGTGACCTCTGCGTCGTTACTCAAGCTCCTGCTGTACTTGCGAAACCCGCACCTCTTCTGCCTCCCATTTTCTTCAGCGCCCCATGTTATGGGCTTAGCTGTGTTCCGCTCATTTCAGATGTTAAAGTTCTGACCCTCAGACCCTCAATGTGCCTTTATTTGGGAATGAGATCCCTGCAGATATAGTTTGTCAAAATGAGGTTATCAGGATCAGCCCTAAGGCACCTCAATGATTGTCTTTATCAAGTGGGAAATTTGGACAGAGAAAAAGAATGGCCAAGAAGACGAGCAAGGAAACAGAGCTAGAGAAAGACCCTTCCCTCAGAAGGAACCCACCGCTCCAATACTGACTCAGCTCCAGCCCCTAGATTTGGGAGATGAGGTATTTCTGTGGCGTGGGCCACTCCATCCGGGGTGCTTTGTCATGGTAGCCTAGTACAGCTCCGTGTTCAGGGGGTCCCCACTATGGCAGCCTGGCTTCCCACAGTGCCCTGCACCGAACCGTGAAGGTAGATGGAAGAACAGCTTTGTGAGAGTACTGCCTCCGGGAAAGGATGTTCCTGCTCCCCAGGTCTCTGTCAGGTGGGACCCACAGTTCTGTCAGTTTGTTGCATGCTCTTCCTCTGCAACAGTGACTCTACGCATACTTGCCAAGGAGGAGGAAGGTCTAAAGGGGTGGGGGATGGAAGCTCCCTGACAGGGTGCGGTGCTGGCGTTCTCTGCCCAGGCCAGTCTGTCGCTGATTTCTCTGGGTAGGGCCAGGGCATCACTGTGCTCTAAATGTAATCCTTAGGTGACTCATATGTTCACACAAGGTTAAAAACTATTTATGTGCCAGAAAAGTAGAAAGAACAATTGGAAAACTTTTTTTGACCCCCTTTTTCATTTCTAACACTGTGCTCACTTATCCTAAACGGAACCCCCTACCCCTGTGGCAGTCACACATTTGGTCCTGGTGCTTGCCGGGTGCTGGTGATGACATGTGTAAGACAAGATTCAAAGTGTGGTGTCAGGCTTGCAAGGCAGGTACATTTTTTGGGTGTGTGTGTGTGTGTGTGTGTGTGTGTGTGTGTGTGTGTGTATGGGGGGGATTTGTTGCAGGACACCTAAAAGCCTAGGCCTCTGCATCTGCCCTGGATTGCCTCCTGCCGGTCACTTCATAGTCTGAATGTGGCAGTCTTATCTGACCATGTATTCTGTACTGGCTGGTATAAATATTCTCTCATGCTACCACAAGCATCGTGGGACTAGCTAGATCTTACCAGCATATTTGCCTGGCCACGTTGGATCTCTAAGTAATTAGACCAGAGAGAAATGCTGTTTGCCTCCAAGCAAGCAAACATGGCTCCCTGATAACTCAAAGGCAACTAAAATACAAAACTACCATGAAGTAGACGAGACTCTTGTGAAGGCTTGGAGAAATATTTAACTGGCATTAGTATTAGTCTTTGGTACAGAGACATGCCATCTCAGAAACCCCCTTCTGTACTCTATAAATGCATTTCCAGGCAGATCTTGGCTCAAGTTATTAGGTGAGGTGCTGCGAGAAATTACCTGAGGGCATTTGATCCTTCCTGCCAGGGGAAGTTACATTTAGCTTATAAGCCTCCTTAGCTCTGCTAGGAGGCTTTTAATTAGCTCTGGGTCCTTGTAAAACCAGATGGTCTCCTGAAGTTGCTAAATTCTATGGAGCTGTTTTCCTGTTTTCATCTCTAGATAGCCCAGCCCAGAATGGGCTGGGCTGGGGAGTTTGGGCGGATTTCTAGCTATAAAATAAGCTGCAAGAAGAAGCTCTCTCTCTCTTTTTCCCCTTTTGCCATTTCGGCTTCCCTTGGTGTTTTGCTTCTCCGTCCTCTCCATTCTCTGTTGGGCCTCAACACGTGTTGGCAGCCATCTTGGCCTACACCTTGCTGGGGCCTAGCTGGGAACCCAGAGTCCAGAGGTTTTCCCCCTGCTCTTGGATTGTATATTGGATCCTGTGATAGTAAAGCCCTTTTAAAACTGCATCGGATTCCTGAGTCTTCATCCATTCCCCACTGGCTTCGGAGGTAGAAGGGAACTCGCTTCCTGACACTGTCAGGGACCCTGGCGCGCCCCGACAGAGGGTGGAGCATATGAAAGGGACGGGGCACACCTGGTGTGCTCAGGGCTTACTCCTGACTTTGTGCTCGAGGTTCACTCCTGGCAGTGCTCAGAGCACCAAATGCAGTGCTAGGGATCGGGAATGAACTCACACCTACCACTAACAGGGCAAGAGCCTTAACACTGTTCTTGGTCCAGGTCCAAGGCAAGTATTTTTGTTTTTGTTTTTGGCCATACTGGTAGGACTCAGGGGGTCAGGCGCCTGCAAGGTAAGAGCCATATTCCTATACTATACTTAAAAAAGACCTCAAAGGCAGGTGTTTTTTATTTTCTTTTGAAAATGTAATTGATGATCCTTAGTTTACTAAGTTCCTTGTCAAGACCTTGAAGGAACAGTTTGAGGCTCTTCATATTCCTGAATCAACCAGATGCCATTGGGCTACATTGGCACGTGATAGGGTCCAATGGATATGTTACTGGCACCCGCTCGAGCAAATCAATGAATAACGGGATTCAAGTGATCAAGTGAAGTTTACTAAGTTATTGATAGCTGAGCCTTAGGCATATAATAATGCAGCCCCCATTATCCCCAGTGTCAGCTTCCTCCACCAGTGTCCCCACGCTCCTCCAGACCCACCCACCTCTCTATCTGTCCACTGAGTCAACCCCTAGGTCCCTCTGCCTTTTTATTGTTGTTGTTTTGTTTTCAGGCTACACCTGATGGTGTTCAGGGGCTACTCCCAGCCTGTTCTCGAGACCATATGTGGTGGTGGGAACAAAACCTTGTCCTTTTGCTGCACAGCATGTGCTCTGCCCACTGAGAAACCTCCCCAGACCCAGTTTATATTCTTTTTTTGTTTTTTTTTTGCTTTTTTGGGTCACACCTGGCAATGCTCAGGGGTTTCTCCTGGATCTGCACTCAGGAATTACTCCTGGCAGTGCTTGGGGACCATATGGGATGCCGGGGATAGAACTTCCGGGCTGGCATGGGCCAGCCACACGCAAAAGGCAAAAGTCCTACCCACTGGGCTATCACTCTGACCCCCAGTTTATATTCTTTAAAGCTTTCTTCCCCTGCTCCATCACCAGGCAGTCAGATGTGACAGCACCAGTCCCATAATATGGAGCCTTATTTTTAGTTTACACTTCATATTAATGACCTTTTTGCAGTTGTGATAGTCATAGTCATCTCAGACGAAGCAGATAAAATCGTTGTGAGAATAAGATTACATACCTGGTCTTATTCAATCTTAGTCATATATGAAGTGACATAAATTCTGTAGTTTTATATATATATTATATATATAAAACATATATATATATATATTATATACATATATGTGGGAAATCCAAGTGGTGATACTAATAAGTAACTGATCATGTCTGGTGATCAAAATAATGCTTCAGAGGGCTGCGAGTCACTAAACTAGTCAGGACTAAGGCCAGCACCAGAGGCACAGTCATGAACGGAGAGAGAGACAGTCCAGAGGTCAGGCACTTACCCTTGCATGCAGCTA